>JARHVA010000743.1:4520000-4598738 GCA_037957365.1 Torreya grandis | reverse complement strand
TTCTTGACCAAGAGTTTTAACTTAATTATCAATGCCTTTATTCTTTCATATCGATATTACAATCTATTGTTTAATTATCCTTTTAAATAAACCCTTGAAATGGAATTAAAATGATAACCTTTTCTTAGAGTGACAAACATATTATTATCTTGATAAGCTTTGACCTATTAAATTTAATTTTAATGATATATTTAATGCCTTATTAGGTAGAAGAATATAATCCTTCTTGAGTTTTATAAGCATGATTGGACTAGTGGATAGGTTTGCTAGAAAAATAATCCCTCAAAGGAACTATATATTAATGATTTGCTCTTATTAAATGTGTAAGAATTATTTCAGTTCAATGACATTTTTCTTTCATTACAAAAATAATTCGTGGCCTTATAACTAAGGTGAAATTTTGAAACCTATGATTAGACTTAACCTTCATACTTATCTTAGATTAAGTATGAGCATGCTTAGAAAATATTATGAATTGTACAATCTATTCTCTATTACATTATATTGTAAAGGATGAGAAAAATCATCTTTATGATTCTCCATCTTTATATGATGCTACAATATGTTGATAATAGGTCTAAACTTTGTGTCTAATAGAAAGCTCAGATACCTTTGTGTTATTACTATTCATTATTGATAAGGACCACAAAATGGAAAATCAAATTATTCCCTTACTAACTCTTATCTGATAGTTCTATGAGTACTTGCCACCATTTTATCATGATGAGATAGTTTCATAATTCTACGTTATTAATCTACCTGAAGAGCTATGCTATTTATCCAACATTCATAGGAAATAAACAGAAAGAAGTGAGGAATTGAGTATTCTTTTAGTTGAGTATTGTACAAAAGATTGAATCCTTGATGTGTTAATATTCCATGTGGTTTAGGAATAGAGGAATGTAAAATACATTAACCATGGGTGAAACCAACCTAACATGAATTCTTAAGATCCTTCTCATGTGTAAAATTCTTGAAAGTATCTATCTTATTGATGTCTTCTTTTACCAAGTGATTGCCATTGTCTAGTTATGGTTAGTATTCAAGAAAAATCACTTAATACACAAGAGGACATAAATTAACCAAGACATATGCTATTTAAAATAATTAAATTATAATATTTGTTAAGGTGATTCATTTCCTTATTATCATATCATTTTGAGATGTATGTGCATATTAATATTGAAAAAGGTTGTTATTTTTTTAGGGTATATGGTGAGGACATGTGTTACACTTGGTATCACAACACAGTTGTAACATTGGGAGCTCTAGGTTGAATTATTATCTTGGTTCATTCTCTTCCATGGTTAACAAAATCCTTATGTGTGTGGTACCTTAATTATTGAGATAATTGTACTAATACTCTACATGTTAAAAAATGATATTTCTTATCCATATTTCATTCCTTAAATCTTGTGGATTAAGGAAGATTTGAGTAGAAAACTATTGTTCTCCTTGCATGTTAGTGTAATATCTTCAACATATAGAGGATTGATATTTTGTGATGAGTTTGGTTTTCATAGAGTTTGGATGAATTATTTTCTAAAATCATTTTGAGAATGCATGATTGAAGCTATTCATCCCTGTTATTCTATGAGAAATGTTGGCATTGAAAGATACATTTATTATTATAATTTTAAAATAGGGAAGGGGAAATTGGGGTAATAGAGGCTACATGCTAGTTCCTTTCATGTTATTATTATATATATACACACTATTGGATGAACATAAACATGGGAAATGTGAGTTGATTAATGATTTTATACTTCCAAACCATTATGATTTGGTCATGATTATGGAGTCTACTGAGATGGATATGTTATGATATGGATTTTATTATGTTGCATGGCTAATTTATTTTTTGGTCCTATGGATTTTGTTCATGACTATTATGATGAATGATTGTGTGTGATCTAACCAATATTAGTTAATGGGTATCTATTGAGTTGGCTTGAGGATTTATGTAGGATTACCATCATAGGTGACACTACCACATCCACATGTGTTATTGGTCTCTATTCTAACGACATCTGTATGAGTGATGGAAAAAGGTGAATTACCATGAAACTTAGAAGTGGAAATTGGGGCTAATGATTGGTTGCTTATTATTTCCCTTCCTATCATCATTTTTATGAATGCACACTATTATGAGATCATGAAGGACAATCCTGGGGATTAATGGACTATTTGTTGGCTTCCCTTCTTTTATATCCTAGAGGAGAAACTTGGGGCCATGATTGGATGATTTTTGGTTCACCATTATATTATAATATGTTATATTCACATTATTTATAGATTCGAATAAGGAAATTGGTACCATTATTGGGTGCTTCTTGGTTACCTTCATCTTATTACTATGCTATATACACATTATAAGTGGACCTAGAAAAGGAACTTGGGGACATGATTGGTTGCTTGTTGGTTCCACTCATCTTATATATATGTATGATCTACATTCTCAAATGGAATTCGTAATATGGAGGCATCAATCTTGTATCACATGGCCATGATGAGGGTCATGGGTGGGTAAGACCTTATTTAATGTAGGTGGAAAGAGTCAAGGTGGATGGTAAACAAGGGAGGTTAATGTTATAATAGTTTCTTTAAAAATTTTGATTATTATATGATTTAGGTGAATGCATAAATGAATATGTGCATTGTAATTAGTATAATCATCATATAGGTATGATTTTAAAGCTTTGAATTCCTATGGTTGTAATTATGTTTATATATAATTATTATATCTTTGAAGGTATTTTTGGAAAGCCTCATAATCTTCCATAATGACGTGTTGTGAGTTACTGCTTTCCAGATTATACCTTATTATTAGTTCTTATACTCTTAGTGAGATGTTATGCTTGACCTCTTATGTATGTTTGAAACTATTAATTTGGATAAAAGTGTATTTTCCACCATGATAATAACTCTTTTTGACTTTAGAAACATGAGTGAATTTCACACAAGTAGGTGTCAATCTTTTATCTCGAGAGGATCTCCTTTAGCCCATGATATCTTATGGAACATAATACGATAGGAATATGTTTCGATAAATCTTATTGTGATCATTTTTATAGGGGTTATGTTGAAAAAGAATAAACCTATTACTAAAAATGAAGTGGTTATTAGGAGAAACATTCTTCTAAAATCATTGAGTTAGTTGGAAAGTGATAACCAAAACTAAGACAATATTAGGTTATAATTACCTCGCAAGGGAAATTTTACCTTTTTATAGAGGAATTTTCATCTCTTTTTGAATAATTTGATGTTATTTTATGAGTTAATTGTATTATCATTTGGGAAATGAAAAAAAATGTGTATTACTACCTTGAATTGTTATGATTGTGTTGGTTGACTAAGGATGATGCTTTTATAAGGGAAGGGGGTTGTCATGCTAGGCCCTATGATTTAAGGATTTTATGGGATATATTAATTATGCTATAATCATTAAGCTTTGTGTGTGTGTGTGTGTGCATGTTGAATAATCTACCATATAGAACTAACTATGGCATAGAAAAAGGGCTAGTGCAATATATTTTTTTATCACTAGACTGTACTTAACAACTTATGGTTTGTGTAGTGTTTTTCTAAGAGGGTCAATGGCATGAGTTTCAAACTTAACTTTCAATAAATAAAAAAGGTTTCATATTTTCTCCCACCCTCCCGAACAATCATGGTTATGAGAGGCTATGTGCTTTATAATTAAGGCCTATTCTTTGAAAGACCTAAAAATCTTAGTTCATGATAATCTAACCTTGCATAACTTCCTCTTCTCCAACTTAAGATTTAATGTGTGGGATTATCTATATGGTGATATAAAATAGTGTTGACACGATTTAGTAATAATATTACATAGTAAATAATAATGTGTGTGTGTGTGTGTGTGTGTGTGTGAGAGAGAGAGAGAGAGAGAGAGAGAGAGAGAGAGAGAGAGAGAGAGAGAGAGAGAGAGAGAGAGAGAGAGAGAGAGAGAGAGAGAGAGAGAGAGAGAGAGATTATTGGTGAATCTTGTGGAGCTCACTTTTTTTTTTTTTAATTTTATTATTGACTTTAGTAAGAACATTTCTTAAGAAAAGAGGGAGTTCAAGTAAAAATATAATCTTTAAATGGATTTAGAAAAGTTGCCTTAATCATATAAAAAATATGGGCAAAGTATATCTTCATGGGAGGTTAAATAATTGAAAAAGATAATTAATGGGAGATGGGTATAAATATAAAACTTATTTCCTTTTTTTTTATCATGCCTCGGTTAGAATAATTTAAAAATTTGAAATTTAATCTTTTTTCAGGACTTGGGAGGGGAACATATTGATTAGGTTTTTTTAGAGAGTACCATTCTCATGGTATTTGTAACTTTGTAATAAAAAATAATATTTTATTTAAAATATCCAAACAAGCACAATTATTAGGTCATTGGCCCAAGCAAACATTTTATTTTATAATTATTCCTTCCCTTCTTGATAAGTGGAAGAGGTATAAATAGATTCTATTTATAGGCAAGAGAAAGGTGGGAATAAAATAATTTAGACCTAAATCTAGAAAATGTAGCCAATGCATGGAGGATTTATGGAGGATGCCCTTTCTAGCAGAAGAAGGGAGGCCAAACAATGATAATGACAAGATGCAAGAGTATTTGGGCATGTTATCCTTTTCATTTGTGAACTTATGTTCAAATAAATTTTATTACCCTGGTAACTTTGTGTGGTCTATGTTAATGCATAATTAGTGATAGTAAGCATTATACTATCTATTGTTAAAACAATATAATGTAATAATAAAATAAAATTACATATATATATATATACATATATATAATTTTATTTTATTATTACATTATATTGTTTTAACGAGATACACACACACACACACACACACACACACACACACACACACACACACACACACACACACACGTGTGTGTGTGTGTGTGTCTATATATATATATATATATATATATATATATATATATATATATATATATATATATATATATATATATAGACACATGTGTGTACATATACATATTTTTATGTGTGTGTGTACATATGTTTCTATATATACATATATACACACACATATGTATGTATGTATATTATATATAATTATATTTTATAATTCTATTATGTATAAAACAAAATTACACACACACACACGCACGCACGCGTATATGTACATATAAATGTGATTAGTAAATGTATCCCATATGCATTTTACTACAGTATTGAGATGATTTTAAAAAATCCACTAAAGTAGCTGAGGTTGGCCCTGCATCCATGTAAAATAGCTATTTTATAAGGCCACGCTTGGTACATTGGAAATGATGGAAAATCCATTATTTTAACATAATTTATAAGTATGATTGAACTTTGACATGGAAACTGTATTAAATAATCTCTTTATATCACTTAATATAAAATATGTAAAATATCTTCACAAATTAATATACACTATTTTGCCTAAATAAATTATAGTTACAAAGGTAAATAGTGTTTGGTTATATGATGCCTTGGAAATTTGTAACCTTTATCAATCATGGAGATGGATAGAGGAGGGGTGATTTTTATCTTATTATAAATTTTGATTTTTAATAGAGTGGAATCATGAATAGTTAGGGTAGTGTAAAATGGGTAGCACCCAATGCTAACATAGCTAGTTCATTTGATGGTTTTAGTAAAAACAAAATAAATCTTAAATTCCTTGTACTCCTTATTGCACTGCATCACGTTTTATTTTATTTCTAGGAGGATTGTGTTTTGATAATATTCTTCATAGTAGGTGGAGAGGTAAATTTACCTATGATTTCTCTTTTAGACATGGATGTGTGTAGTTTAATTAGAATACCATTTTTTTTTGTGAAGTTATCTTCCTTGTTTTAGAAGGGCTTTAATCTCTTGTGATGTATGTGTCTATTTTCTTTATCCATAGTGTTAATTCTTTCCCATGGGTAAAAGTTAATTCCCAATGGTAGATGGGTTTGTATTTAATAACTCTTAAACTACTTTGCTATTTTAAATGCTAATTACTTAGTTAATTTAATTATAATTTTTTTTGGTAATCTTATTTACTTCTAAATAAAAGAATTTAGTTATTTAATTACCATTTTGGAATATTTGGTTGGTGAATTATAATTTTTTGTGGTAACTTTATTTACCTATGAATAAATTAATTTTATCATTTAATTACCATAATGGAATATTTGGTAGGTGAATTATATTTCTTGTTGTGGTATTTTTATTCACTTACAAAGTTAATTTTTTTTAATTTTTTTTAGAAGTGGAAATTATTTAATTATTCTATAGGGATTTTTATTTACTAAAGTTGAACCTTCCTATGGTAAGTTTAAAATTTATGATTTTTTATTGAGAATATAAATTGGACTTTTTGAATAATTAGGTGTATGTAATTATGGAAACGTTTGACCTTAGGATTAGTTGAACCTACAATGAGCCTTAATTTTGCTTTGAGAATAATGTTAATAGTTAACTTCATGGTAGATTGAATGATCTTGATAATCTTCCCACTTGTCTAACTTATTAATGAATTAATCATTAAGAGGTTGTTTATGATAGATATAACATGACATCTATATGTTAACCATATTTTTATTGCCATTTTAATGCAAGGTTCAACATGGTGTTTGATTAGTTGATAAATAAATTATGGGTTTACCTCTAATATTTTTGAAAAATTATTTGTACTTTTTTATATCATTTATATAATTAAATTAAATTATATTGAGCAATAAAAATGATGTAGGTTACCTTGGAATAACATGTAGTCATTATGTTGGAATTATATCATGATGTTGGCTAGTAACAAGGCTATTTTTACCCTATAAATATGAATGATGCAAAATAAAGGTAAAATTTATTGTTGTGCTCATCTTAAGTTTTTTTAAACAAATGCTTTAATAGGAATTATCAACAGTAAATAATCTAGATAAAAATAATATGTGTGAATAAATATCAATGCTTAGTGAATTAATATGATTGGTGAGAGAAAGGATTGTAATGTTCATAGCATTATGTGGTTAAAATATAGTGTAAATTCAATACAATAAATCGATGTGGTGAAAATCTAGATAATATAGGCATATATTGGTATTAAGAAATGGTAGTACAAGAGTAAAGTTATTTATTGAATAATTTTATATATGTTAGGCTCTACAAGAGATTTACTTTTACCTTTTTCATAAATACTTAATGGGTTATAGGAGGACTTGATTAACTTAAGAAGATCGATATGGAATAAAACCTATGTTGTCCCATCTCTTTGAGAAAAACTATATTATTTCTTGAACAAGAGTCTTAACTTAACAATCAATGCCCTTATTCTTGCTTGTCGATAATTATGTTATAGTATTTAATTATGCTTGAAAAGAATCCCTTAGAAGGGAATTCAAATGATAAAATTGTCTTAGAGTATCCAACATATTATTTTACTAATAAACTTGGACCTATTAAACTTAATTACAATGATATATTTAATGCCTTATTGTATGAAAGAATATAACCCTTCTTGAGGTCTATAAGCATGTTTGGACTAGTGTATAGGTTGTGCTAGAAGAATAATCCTTGAAAGGAAGTATAATATTAAGGATTTACTCTTATTAAATGTGTAGGAATTATATCAGTTGAATGCCCTACTTTGTTCATTTCTAAAATAATTAGTGGACTTATAACTAACAGTGCAAGCTCCATTTCTATGGTTAGACTTAACATTAATACTTATCTTTGACTAAGTATGAACATGCTTAGAAAATATTATGAATTGTACTATCTGTTATCTATTAAATTATTTTATAAAGGATGGGAAATAATTGTCTTTATAATTCTCCCATAATTGTATCATGTTACAATGTGATGGTGATAGTTATTAACCTTGTATCCAATACAAAGCTCATATACACTTCGAGTTATTACTATTCATTATAGACAAGGACCATGGAATTATAAAATCAAATTATTTGCATACTAACTCTTATCCAGTATTTCTATGAGGACTTTCCACCTTTTTATCATGATCAGATTGTTTCATCATTATAGGTTACAGCTGTTGGTAGAACTGAACTAGCACTATATTCTTAATTATTCATAAAATGTACACCAAAATATATACAAATTAGTTTTCCAAAACTAGGTAACTGACTAACGCAATGGGAGGAATCTAGAAAACCTAAAAATGATGAAATACAACTACATAATAAACATTTATGCTATCATTCTGCACCCACTCTCCCCCCCGCCCCTTATTAAATTATTTTTACAAACATCATATTCCTAATAGTCGACCCCTCCTTAATTCAAACACTGCAAAAAAGTTTCACTCTCTACGTATCTTGCTCACCTTTGAGGTGGCTTGCCATCTCTGTTGCTTCATGGTCTTGGTGTCATGTTGGTTTTTCCATGCAGGATTACCATTAACCTACAATTGACAGAAGTACATCTCTCTGTTGAACACCTTCGGTGGTTTCTTGGATTACCACAAATCCAAATGGTTTCAGCTACAAATTGACCATGAACCTGGAGGTGACAAGAGGTCTTGAATATTTTATTCACTTCGGTGGTTTCTTGAATGTCCACAAACCCTTTTCCAAGAACCAAGTGCTAATTTAGTGCTTTTGCTCCCCATAATGTTCTTCATTAGGAAGTACCAAACTGGAAAATGATGGTGGGCCCTTTATTGAAAAACACACTGAAAAATCACATTGCACATAATATAAAAGAAACACACTGAAAAAATGTCACCATAGCAATGATACGACCCCATTGTAGGTGACTCGCGAGAGGACTCTGATTGTTCTCTAACCTCGGTGTATCCTCTAGCGTCCAGTTGATGAAGCAACTTCACTCAGCAGATAAGAACTTGAAGCTGATGTCATTTTTGATCGTGAGATCCACCCACATACATAATTGATGATTTTTACTCAAGACATCAGATTCACATGAAAATGCATTCTTTACATAAGATGGAACTAACTTTAATAAGTTTGACATAAAAATGACTTATAAAATATAACTCTTGAAAAAATAACTCGATTATTAACGAATATTTGACTAAGGACTAAAAAAATTAATATAAAACTATAAATCTCTATAATAACTTGACTTAACATTATATGTGACAACTTAAGACATAACAAGAAACACGTAAAACCTAATAATATGACTTAAAAAAGAACTTGTACTAATAACATCACTTAAAATAAAAATTGTACTAATGACCATAAAACAAACTAGATTTATCAAATAAATAAACCCAGTTTGATTTTACGGACATATACTATTGATAGACTATTTCAAAAACTGATTATTACTAAACGAAATCCAATAGCTAAAAACAAATCGACTTAAATAATTATAAACCGTATAATTGGATATTGACCAAAATGACTCGGTAATGATGACTAAAAATAAGCTACGTATTAATATGCCTGTTACGAATACCTAATGACAGCTGACTGAAAGATAGTTGACCAAGGTAAAATTTTGACAAGTAATAAAGACTCGTATTAATATGGACCAAAACACTTATAGATCAAAAATGCCTTTCACCCAAATGGCGGATGCGTTGGACAATGGCAGATATACTCGGCCAAAATGACAAACTGGGCATTTGAATCACAAATGGCAGCGACTGGTTATTGACAAGCTGCACAGATCTCAACTGATAAGAGACTACGTGGGAATCCATAAAATGCACCAAATAGCTATCAACAATATCCACGTCTCTGCCAGTTCATTAACGCCTCAGAATGTCACGCCAATTATTTATTACGCCTTTGAAATCCGGATTTGAGTCTCTACAGTGTGGGCTAACTACAGCTGGAAATGTAATCTGCTTATGAAGACTACGTTCAGACAACTGGAAATGCATTACATATTGCAATTTCAACGCTTACAGTTACCCTTCACGCTGATCACGACCTTGGAAAGAATGACTGCACAAATCATTAGGAACAGCGGCAAAACGTAGATAAGCCTGCGCTGGAATTTAGATCCGATTGCAAAATGGGCCAACTATTGTTGCTCTATACAACAGAAATCAATCATGCATAATGGATCTAGAACGTCGTTGCACCAGAAAGGATATTGACACGCAAATAGCAGTGAATGCACACTCAAATTTTGCATTTGAATGAAACCGATCAAGCCCGGATGCAAATCAAAAAATGAATTTCATCAATGCGGCAATAATATTGAAGCGCTGGCCCTCAAAACACTACTATACTTCCATCACAAGATCCGCATGGCTCTGATAGCAAACTATTGGCAGAATTGAACCGGAACTGGATTTTAATTATTCATAAAATGCAGACCAGAATATATACAAATCAATTTTCCAGAATTAGGTAACCGACTAACGTAATGAGAGGAATCTAGAAAACCTAAAAATAATGAAATACAACTACCCGATAAACATTTACGCTATCAACAACTCTACTTCAAGATATATGTTGTCTATCCAACTTTGGTAGAAAAAAACCAAAATGAAGTGAGTAATTGAGTAATCCTTTAGTTGAGTATTTTACAGAGGATTGAATCCTTGAGGTGTTATTCTTCCATGTCATCTAGGAATAAAAGAATGTAAAAATAAGTTAACCATGGGTGAAACCAACCTAAAGAAAATTGTTATGATCCTTCTCATATCTACATTTATTGAACGCATCCATCTTGTTCATGGCTGGTTTTACCAAGTACTCGCTATTGTGTAGTTATGGTCAAAAGTCAAGAACTACCCCTTACTATTAGAGAGGACATAAAGTAACCATGATATCTATTCTTGACAATAAGTAAATTGTAATATTTGTTGAGGGGATGCATTTCTTTGTTATCATATTATTTTGATATGTATTTGAATACTAATAAAAAAAAAGTTGGTAATGTTTTGTTTGTTATGTGTTGATGATGTGTATTAGAATATCACCATTAGGATAACATAAATGGAAATTAAGGATGCAATTTTTTGTAAAGGCACTCTCTAACATTGAATATTGAATATGGAAAGATCAATGAAAAGCATGACTGAGCTTCTTGTTTACAAAATTATCATTTTCGCCCATTTATTTGCTCGATATCACCACAAGGATAATGTAAATAGATTTAATGTTTCCTATTAGAAAAAAAATTAGCTTTCCCACAAAATACAATTCAGCCATATAAAATAAGTTAAATCACAGAAAAGAAACTTGAGATCCTACTAACCTCATAATTTTCACATCATTGGCCTTGAATATAGCCTCCATTTATTTAATCAATCTCTGTCCCTTCAATACATGAATTATTATTTATGTTGGCTTCCTCCAAATAATTATGTATTTTCTCAAGAGATTCTTCGTAGTGATTTAATTATACAACAACCCCTTAGTTTATTTTGAAAATCAAATTAATTCAGGAATAGTGATTCCCCATGTCATTTTCGATTTGTAACTCCTTGTATCTATTTCTTTTTTGTTCACATTTGATTGTTGTAGTTAGTTATCTTATGTTCACATTTAATTCACATTTAAGAAGATAGTATGCCCTTAATATTGATAAGTAGTGAATTTGTTTATATATATTTATAGAGATATAAGTTATCATATAGAGGTCCAAAATTGCATTTTACTATTTTATTTAGGAATTTTGAAACCTTATAAATTAGATATCATTGTAATCAGACATGAACATGAGCAAAATTCACTTATTAGTATATATTCAGTATGTGTATGATATTTAGATATTTTTAGGCTCATCTTAGATTATATGCCAAACTTATTAAAAATCACAACTGAAAAATTTACTTAAAGGTAAAAGTTACTAAAAATATAAACTGCTAAAAATAGTACCAATCAATTAGTTTAGGTAGGTTTTGATTTAATTAGTTTTTATGGTTATGCATGTCAAATCCAATTCAAATTTTATGTTTATTTAAATACTCTTATGTAATAGGTTATTCATTAAATGAAAACCAAAAAATAAGGTTGCTTTGATACAATTTTCAAGTTTATGCCTACTTATATTTTATTTATCTAGTCTGAGTTTTCATCATTTAATATTAGAAGAAATTTAAATATTTTAGGTAATATATTTGTGAATTGACATTTTTATATTTTTGAATAATATTATGTGATTTTATAACAAGTGTAAGATTTAGTGAGAGGACAAGGATGAGGAGTAATTTCTTAGTTGAGTAGATTGCAACATCTACAAAGGCAATTGTAATAATTAATCATAATTGTTGTAAATCAAAGATAAATTAAAGAAGAAGATGAAACATAGGAAAAAATAGATCATGAAGGTGATATTCAATAAGAATAGGAATGAGAAAAATGACCATCAATGGAAGGGAGGATGGTTAGGGATTTAGAGGGAATAAATAGATAAATCAAGCTTGATGCTCCATATTATGGAGGCAGTTTAAAACTACAAGAGTTGATAGATTTGATGAATAATATGGATAAGTTTTTTGAATGTAAAAATCTAAGAGAAGATATGAAAATAAAATTTACATGCACATAATTTAAGGGACACACAATGATTTTGTGGGATCGCTTACTAAAATATAGACAAAGAAAGGGTAAAGATAAGATCAATGTGTAGAGAAAGATAAAGATGATTTCAAAGGATAAATTTATTCCTATAGATTATGCACAAACCTTATAAATAAAATTATAAAATTTAAAATAAAACAATCACAATATACAAGAGTATACATCTGAGCTTTACAAGCATTATATATGAGTGGAGATTAACAAAAAGTAAGAATAAATGGATATAAGGTATGTAAATGGTCTAAAATTTTCTATTCAATATGAATTGTGCATGCATAGAAAACTTTTCATGGAGGAGGCTTATCAATTAACTTTGAAGGAAAATGAAAAATAAAATATATAGACTTTGAAAAAAACCAACTAGGGCAAGGAGAGGATAATCACTTCCAAATAAGGGGAGGAAATGGGTTTAATTCCACTGGAAGAAGATATTTTTATGGTGTATAAAACCAAAAAGATAATAGATAAGGGTTTTAGTACCAAAATAATAATAATGATGGTTTAGATAGGACAAGGATATGGTAGTGATATAAGGTGATTTCCAAATGAACATATGTCTTATGTTTGTTACATATGTGTACAATAAGGACATAAAACATTTGAGTGTTTGCATTATAATAAAAAATAAATTAGGAAAGATAACCACCTAGGAGTGAATTTAGTTGAGGCTGAGATGGAAGATGTAAATATAAAAGTTATAACAATAGACATTTGATAAAATCTCATAATTAAGAGAACAATGATTGCTCCAAGGAAAGAAGATGTGCAAAATAAGAAAGGTGAAGATGCATGTCTATCAAAAAATTATTTTAAAAGAGGGTGAAATTCAGGGGATAAGATATGCAAAGTAATTATAGATGGTGCTAGGTGGGAAAACATCATTTGTGAAAAAATGGTAGAGAAAGTAGTTTTTCAATATTTCTTTGCAGTTATGAAATTTCATGGTTTAAGAAAAGTAATGAAGTTACCATAGATAAAATGTGTTTAATCATGTCTTTTATAGTAAAATAATATGGATATGATGGTGTGATGTTATTTCAATAGATGCATGACATGTGTTGTTGGGAAGACCATGTCAATATGATAGAAAAATAATTCATAATGGACCAAATAATACATATATTCTTTGGAAATGTTTTACTAAGGTAGCTTTATGACCTCTTAAATGATAATGTAAAATATAAATCATGTTTCCAAAAAAACAACATATCAAAGACATGAAGATAATAGGTTTTTATTATGCATTAATAACAAAGAAAGAGTATGCAAAAGTGAGGAAAATATTAATATAAACATTAAAATTATTCAAAGAATATACACATGTTATACTTGATGAGTTAATAGATGGTTATCCTCTTAATAGAGGTATTCAAAATCATATTGATTTGATTCTAGGATCATCTCTACCCAATAAAGGAGTTTATAGGATGACTGCAATAAGGCATTTAGAATTGAGAGCATGATTCCATGTGGAATACCAGCATTGATAAATCCAAATAAATATCAGTGGGTAGACGATGTGTGTAGATAGTAGAGAAATCAATAAAAATACCATCAAATACATAATTCTTATACCTTATTGAGAGGACATGATGTATGTGCTTGTAGGATTAAAATAATTTACTAAGATTGATCTAAGTAGCTAATATCATATTTGGATTCATGAAGGCTATGAATGTAAAATAACATTTAATTCCATGGATGGACTATATAAGTGCATGATTATGCCATTCATATTAACTAATGCACCCCACACATTTGTGAGGGTTACAAACTAAATGCTACATGATTATATTGTTAAATTTTTGCATGGTTATTATGATTTTTTTGACTAATACCATGCATAATTGTACAGTGGTGGTTTCACTAAAAAAAATTATATCTTACTAAGATCATAGCTTTGGTGAAGAAAATAATTTTTTGGCCAATGATTAGAGATGTCACAGAATATGTTAAAAAATGAAGGATTTTGGGAAGGATAAAGATCATGCAAAAAAATATAAGGTTATAGATACCATTATTAGTTCCTCAAAGATCATGCACAAATTTTAGTATGGATTTTGTTTTGGGGTTGACAAACACATATAGAGGTAATGATTAAATTTTTGCTTTTGTAATTAGGTTTTTTAAAATGGTTCATTTTATTAAATTTAAAAAAATCAATGATGCCACTAGAGTTACATAAATATTTATAAATATGTTGTGATATTTCATGGTGTTCCAAAAAACATTACATAAAATAGGAACACAATTTTAATAAGTCATTTTTAGAGGACTTTATGGAATAAGCTAAGAACTCATATTTAATTAAGGAGTGCATACTGCTAGAACTAGGTAGACAAATGAAAGTATTGGAATAGAGCTTGGGTAATTTTTTGAGATTCATAGTTGGAGATGAGCCCAAGTAATGGGACTAGGATTTTATCATAAGTTCAATTTGCATATAATATCTAGGTGAAAAAATCAATGTACATATCATCACTTTAGATTATTTATGGCATAAATCATATGTGTATTTTACATTTGGTGTAGTTACCCATTAAAGAATGAGTTAGTGGTGATGTGTAAGCATTTTCAAAACACACACAATAGTTATAAGAAGAATCAATAAGATAGCTATAGGATAATAATGATAAACATAAATTAACAACAAATGCAACAAGAAGGTCAAACATATTTGAATAAAAAATATTTGGTGAAGGTGTATTTGAGAAAATAAATATTTCCCAAAGGAACATAAAAAAAATTGAAGTATAAGAATATTGGTTCATGTAGAATTCAAAACAAATCAATGACAGTAATTATTTGGTGAGTTTATCCAAAAAAATGATCTCTCCAATATTTAATGGTTTAGATTTATATTATTTTCATGTATAAGCTGGCGAAGGTTAATAAAATGGAGAAGTGATTATAAGTAGATGGACCAAAGAAAAAGAAAGAAAAGATAATGCAAATTCTTGATATGAGTAATAAAAAAGGAAGTTATAATATATATTTGTTATAGTGGGAGGGACTAAAATAAGAAGAAAACAATTGGATTGAATAATTGGGGATAAATATCTTTTACAAGAATAAATGGTATGTATATAATAATGGTAAGTCACATGATCTGACTTATTTTCAACCAAATGAGAATGATGTGAAAATTGAATTTCTAGAGACTAAACTTCTCGATGCTATAATGTTTGATCCATATCTTAATTTTAGCTATTGTTTTCACCTAAATAATAATATTTAAGAGGATAATGTGTTAAAATATAGCCATCCAACATCAAATTCATTAAAAAAGTTCTATTATAATACACCATTGATTGTTCCATCTATTAATCCCACTATGTTGTTTTTACCATTATAATAATATCTAGTTCAAGTAATAAATAGATGGGTTGATACACATTTATTATTTTTCCCCATTCACTTAATGAAATGCAATTCCATAACTCTCTTGCTTGAAAACACAAGTCACAAAAAAATTAGAAGGAATGGACACAATAATTCACAATTTCATCTTAGACTGAATATATATTTCCCACAAAATGTAATTCAACCATATACAACAAGTAAAATGACACCAAATAAACATGAGAACCTACTCACCTTTCATAATTTTCATGTTCCTAGCCATGAGTAGATCTTAATTTATTTTCTTTTTCTCTCTTCCTTTGATAGATGTATTATTATTTTCATTACCTTCCTCCAAAAATTGATTCTCCATTTTCTCAATAGAGTTGTTGTAGTGATTAATTTATATATACACCCATCAGTTTATTTGGTCAATAAAAATTAATTGAGGAATAACGAATCCCCATGCTTTTTTGGATTCATAATTCCTTGTATAGCGATTTATTTATTTATTCACATTTAATTCTTGTAGGTTTCATGGTTCACTATGTTTTCTTTCTATGATATCACTTATTTAAGTTGTACACAGTGTATTAAATATTTTCAAATCTCCTTTAATCTACATTTAATTATGGATTCTAAACTTTTTATTTATTGGTTACTTTTGTATTGAATTCATGTTGACTATTATTCATAGTTTTTATGATTTGTCTTATGTATTATTATTTTTTGATTATATATTTTTTTATAGCATGTGGCCTTTATCTACTCATTTAATTTTTTATAGATTATTTTTCCATTTTGGCTACCATTTTCACATTAATTGGATGCATGATGATTATTCACCATAATTGTCCATATGTGTTTCATTATCATAATATTAAATTTATAATTGTATCCCTATTAGCATTATCATATGTATAATTTTTCACTTTAGTGATCAATAAGCCTTTGTTTTGACTTATCAAAATCTCATTAATTTTATTTTTCTCTTTATCATGGGATCACTAATCTAGAAATAGAATATTTGGAGATGGAACTTCTGGAGGCCATAAACTTTGATCCATAACTTCATTTGATATTTAATTTGTATAAGAATGACAACATTAAAGAGAATATTATGCTTCAAATTATTCTATGTGGTGTATCTCATTTTCAATATATTTACAAGGCCATAAGTGACCAGATATGGATTAAAAATAACATTTAACTTTTTTTATGAAATTTTATAGTCTTAGAAATTAGATATGATTGAAACCAGACATGAACATGAGTTTAAATTCATGATTTAGTTTATATTTAATATTTAGAGCATATTATTATATTTTTGGGCTCATATGATCTTGCATGTAAAACACATTAATAATTGAATTGAAAAACTGGTTAAAAGATAGTAAAAATAGAAAATTTGAAAAATAACATGGGTTCGTTAGCATTAGGTATAATTTTATTTATTTTGATTTTTTAATTATAAATGTCAATTCTAAATTTTAATTTTTATTTATTTAAATACTCTTGTGTAATAATTTACTCATTTAATGGGAATCTGAAGAGAAGGTTGATTTAATGTAGTTTCTAAGTTTATGCCTATTTATAGTTTGCATAACTAGTATGAGTTTTCATCAATCATGTGGACACCTCTACACACGCGAACAATTTTTTTTCACTTTGTATTAATTCCATCAAATAATATTACTAAAATTTACCACATGACTAATTTTCCACATAACCTACTGCATATAGTGTGATTACCATCATGAATCTAAATGCCATGATCCATGCTCATTAGGAATGTGCACTTTTTTAGTTTCTACTCTTACTGTATTGATCAGATACATACTCTATGGAATAAAATAAAATATTAACAACTCATTTAATTATTTTTATATTGATGAAATTAGAACACATATGGAAACCATGTTCCCTACTTATAAACTACAGTCATCATAATAGATGTATAGTATGAAGATATATCACCATAAATGTAATAAAAAAAATATTTGTCTATGAAAAATAAAGTGATGGATCTCATTTTCAATTATTTAATATAAACTAATCAAATGGTGCATAAAATAAAGTGTGATCACTAGCTATATAAAAGAAATCAATTAATGTGTTCATCCTTGATTTATACTTAACCACATGCCTAAGTAATGGTTAAGATAAGTATGGACCTAAAATAATCAAGGATCATAGTTTATTATGAGGAACAAAAAAATTTAATTGTATTTATACATGGATAATTACAATTTTGATAGATAACACTAAAATTTAAATTTTCATAGAGAAATAATTCCAAGGATAATGTCTCTTACTTTAATATAATAGGATACTATAATCACAAGAGAACATAAACCTTAGTAACTTGATACATATCTATAAGGAAAATAAAATTGTGTTGGTTTAAATACCTAATTATATAAAATATAAAAATAACTTCTTCTTATTGATTTTTTTCATAGCTATATTTTGTTTCTTTCTTCTTTTTTCTAGGGATATTCATTTGAACTCCCTTTATATAAAAAATTAATTTATTATCATCTTTAGTCTATCATTTGCCCTTATTTACCTTTACTAAACATTAAATTTTTATAATAATATTATTTAAACTAATTTCCTTTTTATCATGGCCATAAACATTAGATGTTTACATTTTTATTAAAAACTATGATACATACAAATATTTTTCTATTTAAATTGTTAAAATTATTATGATATGAAAATTAGTGGTATAAAAAATAATTAAATTAATAATGTAAATGAATTAGTCAAAGTCAGAATGTAATAAAATTCTATACTAACATGATTTATTCTTCAAAGCTAATTGTTTAAAAACAAAAGGATGAATTTAAGTAGTAATTATAAAAAATGATTAATTATATGATTGTTATTTAGACCATAAGTTATTATAATTTTGCATCAGCGATCATATTTAATGTACATCATTTTAAATTAAAACTAAGAAAATTATGAGACAAAAAAAATCCAACAACACTTTATTTATAAACAAGATTTATTTATTGTGTTTGTTGTTTACTTTTGTTGAAAACTATAAATTTTATTTTGTTGTGTTACCTTATTTTTTGTAAAACACAAATTGAATTAATAAATGTTATGATCTATTATAAATATCATTATATAAGAGATGTAAAATATTAAATAATTTTTGTTTTAACAAGGTGATAAATATATAAAATTGGTATTTCTAAAAGAATTAAGAAGAAGCATAGTGAGCTTTTATAAGTTGTTCTATATAAACTATTTTGAATGGTTAACTATGAAAATTAGAAGAAAATTGATAATTTGGGATTGCTATTAGACACATTATAAGAAATAATATTTGGAGAAGAGTGTCGTAGGAAGATAGTGGTGTAATGCACCTGAATCAAATGATTGTTAAATTTTCTCAATCAATTATGATAGATGGAAAACAAAAAAGATAGAGAAGTCAAGAATATAGAAATAACCAATTAGAATTGAAGTAGAAGGTGTTTCTAATCATGTGTAATAGGAATAAACTAGAACAGTGCACATAAATCCATTGAGCATGACTTGTCTTATTTGAGTGTGTGTCAAAACTAATCACTGCATGTATTATGCCTTTAGATGATGATAAAAATTGACATGTGTATTCCTTGTGTTTAAAACCATTATGGCACTTTGAAAGATTGAAATTTTGAAAGAATAAGATGCAATTGTAATGGTTAGAGCTAACCTAAATAAATGACTTGACGATTGATCATTTCCTACATATCTAATACTCCAATAAGGGAAATCAATCCCACATAGTTCCCTGACCTAGAGAGAATGTTTAATCGTGTTCCTTTGACTCTATGTATGAAACTAAATATGGGATTTGATAGCTTAAAATTATAACTATTGACTTGATTTAGAAGGTTGTTGAATCATATTATGAATTATACATACCTATAATTCATAATTTGTGAACAATATAGAATATTTTAAAAATTTGAAGAAATGTAAATGCTTGGGACAAATTAATGGAAAAGTCTATTAATGAATTAGTATTGATGTTTATATATAGGAAAATATTTTTAAAATGTGATTTACCTACCCTTTGAAATGTGAGATAAGACCAAAAATATTATTTAAAATTTGGAAACTAAACTTAATTTGGTGTGGGACATAGTTGGTCTATGTGGATAGGGGCATAATACAAGGCTATCTTCTTAGAGTAGACATGTTCAAGTAAAAAAAAGTGATAAATGTTATTTTTAGAGAGTAGCCTAAATATGATTTCAATCATGTTGAGAATTTGAATTTGAGAGTTTTGTGTAGTGATAAAGGAAAAAAATCTTCCAACCAACACATCAGTGAATGGCTTAGAGGATTGATGAAATAAGAGTATTGTATTTGAGTATAATTCATGTGGTTTGGAATGTGTTAATAATTAACATTTTCAACCACTTGTGACAAGATTTTTGGGTTTACATTTTCCCACTAATACTTTTATAAATGAAATTTATATATTAAAGGAATAAGTATTAAGCCTAAGTGTGTACAATAAAATTTTCCTTTGAAATAATACTTAAATTTTATAGGTCACTCACATTTAGAAAACCCTTCAATAAATCATGAACTATTCATTTTATTCATTTGAGATTGAAAATGTTATCCTTGAAAAATTCAAATTGAAGATAGGGTCAACAGAGGAATACACATGTATATAGGTGAAATCAAATTTACCTATAACCTGTAACTGATAATGGAAAGAATTTCTAAATTATTGAATCATTTTAACCAATGAATAGTTTAAAGTTATCAAGTCTCAATTTTGAATGACTAATCAAAATTTGGAGTTGTAAAGATGCATTGTTGAAACTCTCATGAAAAGGTTATAGTATGAAGTCTAATAATCCAATAAAGAAAGGTTAACCCATATTATGTTATATATAAGTGATTCTAAGTTTGTTGAGAGTAACTAAACTTGAATATACATCATCCCCACATATTCAAACCACACCATTATAGATAGTTCTAGATTATAATATACATAATAGAAAGAAAATAAAGGGTATTCATGGTGAAATCATCATTAATTTGTTCATGGAATGAAATTTAAATATAATGTTTTACATTAGAATTTTGTCAAAAACTATTTGATTTAGGATATTTAATCTTCAAGATTAAATATTTGCCACTTTGGACTTTTCAACATTGCATTTTTAAATTTTTAATGCACATGAACATATTGTGTTTCATGCCCTCTTTGAATATGTGTCAATGATATAACAATTTTAGTATATTTACTCTCAATTATAATATTAGTTTCAACATATAACTTTTATTTTGTAACTATTTTTCATATGTCCATATATATGCATTTAAGTGTGTATAATATTGTACATTGAATATTTAAAAAGTGAGGGCATAAGCATTTAGTATGCCCCCAAATTTTGTATGAATGTTACAAAAAAATTTATGTAATTTATTTTTGAGTAATTTTTTATATTTTAAAGGCATGTATTATGTTGTATTCTCTGATATTTACATTGTTTTTAATTCTTGAATTGTATAATCCATATTTTACATGATCTATATTTTATCTTTTAACCTCTACCTATTCTTAGAAATTTTCATGGATGTTTAAATCTCTAATATAATCCATTTATGATTCCCTCATTTTGAGATGAAAGATATAGATTAAAATTCAATCATCTATAAAAAATAGTAAACTATATCTATTATAAAGATATGATCTTATATTATTATGTTAAAATGTTTAAGAGTGTGTTATCTTATAAAACTTAATTGTCACTAAAACATGTATTTAACATAATTATTGTGAGACATATAATTTTTTGGATAGATTTATATACCATTAAAGCACATAATAAACTAAAAAAACATTAAGCAATTTATGCTCTCGAAATGCATGACAAAGATAATGTCAGCACAAATCAAACTCATAAAATAGAAAATCACACCTTACAATAAGTGTAGAAACATTTAAAAGAATAATTCCAAGGGGAACATACAAAGGACATGTTCACATGTTGCATAATCAATGATTACATACTTAATTTCAAGGGCTATAAGTAACATAAATGTTCAAATGTGACACATACCAACAAATGATCTCATAGAGATGAGAAATAAATTTCATTCAAGGTATAAGGGGAATACACATAATAATAAATAATTGATAATCCAATTATGAAATAAAGTAAACAAAATTAAAGGAGCACATAACAACTAAAAACTAGTATGTTCCATTCATATTTATCATTATCGTATTGGTAGTAATGAAATATATTTAGTAACAAAATGTGATAAATGAATGATTTACAAATATAATTTTAAGACATGTAGTTTCAAAATTGTATTTGATGTCGTAAATAGATATAACATGTGATAGTGTAACATGTAAAAGAAATATACCCCAAACATAAGAATTGTCACTAGGTAGAAAGGAAGTCTAGCATCTGACAATGCATATTGAATGTATGTTAAACATCAAACTCAAATAATTTATGAAACACATGTGTTATAGATAAAATAATATTACCTTCACACTACTATGTAGTTAGTTTATTTATATATATTTAAAGATCCATAAGTGATCATATAGGGGCCTGAAATTGCATTTTATTATTTGTTTCAAGAATTTTGAAACCTTATAAATTAGATATAATTTTAACTCTACATGAACTTGAGTAAAATTCATCCATTAGTATGTATTTTTTATGTATATAACTTTAGGCCCATCCCATATTGCATGCAAAACTTAATAAAAAATATAAATTGCTACAAGATGGTAGTTATTAAAAATATAAATTATTGAGTATATAATATGTCAAATAGTTTTGGTAGCTTTTGATATATTTATTTATTTTTATTATAAATGTGATCTCCAATTTCAATTTCAGATTTATTTATATACCCTTTTGTAATAAGTTATCCATTCAATGAAAATCCACAATGAAGGTTTCTTTCATGAAAGTTTTTAGTTTATGCCTACTTATATTTTACTTATATAGTTTGAGTTTTCATCATTTAATATTAAGGTAAGTTCAAATATTTTAGGTAAAATATTTGTGAATTGGTGTTTTTATATTTTTGGTGAATATTTTGGGATTTCATAAAAAGTTGAATAAATGGTAAAAGGATAAGGATGAGGAATAATCTCTCAAATGAATAGAATACAAGAGCTATAAAGGTATGTGGTATTATTGTTTTCCATTTGTACACCTCTTGCAATTATGATTGTACACTCGGATAGTATGGAAAAAAATATGAAAAACCTAAAAATATGTCATTATATCTAGGGAAGGGTTTAGCATCAGGATGGATTAAACACAAACAATGACTGAAAGACACCGACTAAGGATATGGTTAGTTCCCTACTACTTCTAACTCTCCTTGAACCAAGATGAGAGGTCCTATGGGGTAGCTTTCTCTCATGGAGGGACAATACAATTCAATTTCCATAGGGATTATTGGTACAAACATAAATCTAACCAGGGTATAACCAAGTTTGCACACTCCACCCAAGAAGGGTTGTCATAAGGAATGAACAAATGCTCTAACCCAGATAGAAACTTGTGAAGATAGGTGTAAATATGATTACAACCTTAATATTAGATAAACTTTCAAAAAAAGAGGGTCAAACAAGAGACTATAATGTTGGGTTTTAAAGAAGAAAACATAGAAACATTTTATATATGCAAGATTTATGTATTTGTAGTAAATAACACTTAAAATACCGAACAAGGTGTATTATTTGTAGGGTAGAACAAGGTAGAATGAGCTATGTAGGATGAGTTAGGTAGCTATAAAAGAGTGGTGTGGTGGTGTGGTTTTTCAAACAATAGGATTTTATTTAATAGGCATGACATCACTCATTTCAAAAGATGTAGAAGACTGAAATACAAGCTAAGGAAGCTAATAGGAGTGATTTGCATCCATTGGTGCTAATACAATGAAAATATTAAGATGATTCTTGAAAACCTAAACCATACACTACAAGTAGATATTCAAATGTTTTTTTTGTATCAAATCCATAAACCTAGGGTGACCTTAAAATGTTATCAAAAACACATTTCAAAATCACAATGCAAAAAGGGGTTTATAAACTAGACCTATGCCCAAAATGACAACCATTAATAAGCATTAAACTAGATATCCAATCAAGAGAGCATGTAATTCATATTATTGCATTTCATTAATAGGAAATAATAAAAATCACAACTATTTTCCATTATCTTCCAAGTAAATCTTACATACATTATTGTTTCAAAATGTTGACATTGGGAGAAGCATGGTGAGTTTGATCTTGAATATGGGAGACATATGCAATGCTCTAAGATCTTGTTAATGGTTTTATAGTTAAAACCACCTTAGTAAGAGAGACTAAATACACACATAACAAGGATCCTAATATTTTAAAGAACTTAAGATTTAGAAAGAAGAACAATGAACATAAATCTTTGAAAAGAGGAAAAGACCTCTTTTTATACAAATTTCTCACCCATTTGTAATTTACAATATTTTAAAGTTACAATCAACTCTAAAATTTTTGCCAAGATCCTCTAACTCTTACAAGGGAATCATTGAAGCAGTTTTCCAACCATGTAATGATGAAATTTGAAACAAGCCCTTGATCTCCTTATATGGAAATCTTTTACAGCTAGGTTTGAGGGAGAAAATTATCCTACGAAAAAAACCAACTCTTTGTCTTCATGTGTAACCTCTTGTCCATGCCTTCAACCAATCATTTGCATAGCTAAAAACTTTTAGATAGATTCCCTTCCTCTTGTACATGCCAAAGAATTCCCATTGCTTTGTAATGATGATATTGGAATACTCCAATTGTGTAGGATCCATGGCTATTTGAAAAATATCCTTGAAATGGCCTACCTTTGCCTTGTAAACCCTATAGCATTCTTTCCATGGAGTTATTTTAAACAAGAAAAATATTTGGAAGTGAAAGACTTATCTTATTTTTACCTTTTTGCTTTCTTATGGTCAATGTGCCTTATCCACATTTGTTTTTTTCACTTTTGACTTTTTAGGGTTGCCTCCAAGCTTTTTAATGAATAAGTGCATTATTTTAAACTTTTTAACCTTATGAGTATCTTTGGGTTTCATTTGAAATTTTATACCTCCTTTGTACGATGGGAATCTAGAGCTCATTTGAAAATTTTTAAGTTAGTGTAAATTCAGAAGTCACCACAAACCTAGGAGCTTCAAGTTCAATTTGCAATTTACAAAAATTCAAATTTTTAATTGGATTAAAAACTTCCACTTTGACATTGAAATCATGTGACTTGAAGGTGGTAGACATCTAAGTGCAATTTGTAATTTGCACATTTGAAAAATACAAAATTGTATCCCTTATTTAAATATCCCATAGACCTCCCTTTGATTTGACCTTTCTTCTACTTTCTCTGACTGATGGAGTTTCAAGGTTTGGACCACTTATTATAACTTGAAATTTCAAGACATACATTTTGCATGTTATTTTATTGCTTGAAAATTCCACTTGGCTGACCATTTAACTTGGTTTAGCAAAGTACCCTACATAATCTCTTTCCAAAAGCCAAATATTTCTCTATTCGATGCCTCAACACAAAAGTCTATCTCTGTACACAATGTATCTAAATCTAAACCATTCACCAATGAAAATATGTATTGCCTTTTTTCTATGAACATTTCCAATAAGCAAGATCAATATATTTTTGAACACTGATTGTCCTCATTGACTCAACCTTTGATGGGGATTATTGATATGGACAATTCCCTTAACCTCATTCTTATGTTCCATCTCATAATAATACTCTATATTTTTATTGACCTTCTCTAATTTATTATCAAGGACCTCATTCACAATAGATTTCTTAAAGCTCCCTTTTTGTGAGCTACATTTCTATGCAATATTTTTAAATACAATTTACTCATCATCCACCTAATCACTAATTTTATAATCCATGTAGTTATCTTCACTGCTTTTAGGAACTTCTTCAGAGGATAATCTCCAATGGTATAAAATATTGCATGTGCCCCATAAATATCACCAATCTACTCCTTAGATCTTACACGAAAATTATGAATCCCTAAATGCTTCTTAACAAAAAAACATCCTTTACACAAAAGAGTGCATTGCCTGCTATCTACATGTTCCCACTTTCATCTCCTAAGGTGTGTTTCCTTCATTTTCTAGGGATCATTTCCACATTATTATGTGACAACCACTTTAGAATGACTAATATCTGCAAGGCCTTACCTTTTACCATAGAAATCTTATCTATTGCCCCTTAATCAGTTAGCCTCAACCTATATTTATCTGAGTGAATGCAACAAATAATTTACATTCTCCTCTATTCTAGCTTTAAGTGCACATCCTTATGATCTTGTTAATCCCAAGATTCAGAAAACTTCACATCCACTTGCTTTAGCTTATACCTATAGCATCTCCATGCTTATCAAAAAATTCTAAAACATTATGCACCACATGGCCCTAAGACGACATCCACCACTCCTCCCATAAGAATTTGCATCACTATTAATCCATGATAGAGAATGTTAAACCAATGGATTTTTCCATCTTTACATGTCTACTTCTAGCCACATTAGCACTAACATTTCAAACTAACCACTTGGATAAATATACAATCACACTTGGTACTTTTGTTTTTCCATTCAAATCACCACTTAATCTATAGAAAGCAAGTTGACTTCTATATGTCACATTTATGCCTTAGTAAATTGCTTACAAGATGCCCATAGATCTAGAATGTCTCATGTATTTTATACGTCAATAAACATGTGTTCTGACCTATTTTTTCTACCATATTATCTTCTTCGTGGGCTTTGAAAGTGTGTTTGGATTTTTCTAGTTAGTAAACTTGCTTTTTTACTTCTTTACCTTATTTATAGACCATTTAATTTTGTATAGATCCTAATTTTTCTATTAAAAACTCCACCCATCTACTTTTTGTTGGGGCACATGCTTTACTTCTTTACAAGCCATGGACTTTGGGGCTAGGCACATAAATTATAACTTGAAATTTCAAGAAGTGTGTTTTACAAATTCTTTCCCCACTAGAAGATACCCTCAGAGTTTTACACATCATTTGTAATTTGTACATTGGTCAAACTTGCAATTTGACTTCAAAATTATGATAGCCTCTTTTCCTTAAGTCCACACATTCCCCAAGCCATAATAAAATTTTATCTTTGTTTTAATTCTAACCTTTTAGACATAGGCATGGGTTTGATGGCATGGGGATAAGTGTCTCCCTCTTGTCCACATTGACCATCACTTTTCCTTATATAGGTTTTGGGGCTCGGGACATAATTCACATTTGTAAATTTAAAACTTGATTTTTACATGTCATATTTTGAATAAATTTCCACCGAGAATGGGAGCTTTGGAAGCATATTGTCACTTAAAATATGAAAAGTTACAATTGCTTGTAAAATCTCCACTGAGATTTCACATAGGCCCACCGTTTATATATCAATTCTTAGAACTTTGCTTCATTATTTTTTCCTTTACTACATGGACTTTCCCACCCCTAGCACAGGGCTTGAAGTATTATAAATGTTACTTCCACATGCACCTTATTTTATAAATTTATTATTTGATTTTGTTATGTTTTTTTTATACACACCATAGGATTTACACAATATGAACATGAGATTAGGATGTGTGTTAACTTGAGTGACCACACTTGTGGAGTGGGGTAATAATTTTTAAATAATCAAGCATTAATATCTATTGTAAATAGGGCATAAATGTTTAGTATAATTTTGTGCACTAACACTAGCTCTTGTCCAGGATGTATACCCTTTAAAGGTGTGTAACGAACCCTAGAATACAAAACTAGGTGCCAATCCCTTGGTCCATGGGATTAAAACTTTACAATTTCAAAGAAAACACTAATGGAAACTCAATTAGAAAAGGTAAGACCAACAAAAATGGATTAGGAATATTTAAAAATGAACACATGACACAAAATGATGAAAGGAACTATACAAATAAAGGCCCAACATAGAGGTGCAACAAAATAGTGAAATTATACACTGTATAATACTATACATAGTTACAGGCTCAATCAAAGAAGTGTTTTAGATGTCTATCATTAATTGGTAGCTCTGATATATTTCTATCCATTAGTTTATTTAAATTTTCTAGTAACTTGGTAGCCAACATGAGGTTAATCAATCTCTATTTTTGCCAAAAATGTCTATTGCAAGGCTATAATGGGATGATGTGTTGAAAAAAATCCTTGTTGTATGTTTTATTATCTAGATAAGACCAAGCCAAAAAATCTTGGTACTTATTCTTTAGATGTATGTAAGATTGTTTATTGACTGCATTCAAGTGAGTACCAATCAAGAGTGCCTCATATTCAACAATGTCATTCGTGTACTCGAAGGATAGCTTGAAAGAAAACTTAAAGCATTTATTTTTAGGATCATAGAATATAAATACATCTCCATTTCTAAGATTGGAGCAAGCCCCATTAAAATATATTTTCAAAACATCACTACCTTTGTTGTTAAACCCAACATCAAGAATAATAGGCCGTTTAATAATGTCCACATTCCTAGAGAAGCTACCCAACTCCACATCTTTGTACAACACCTCATTTAGAGAATGTTTTGAATCTTTAATTACACATAGCATATTGGGATTTCTATGATTTTTTGCAATATTACCCTCCAAAACAATGGTGGCATCAGAAAGGTCCATTTTAAGTACACAACATATTGGGATCTCTATGAAGTTTGACCATATTACCCTCCAAAAAAATGGTGGCATAAGAAAGGTTCATTATGGTATCCCATTTTCATTACAACAACACCCCACACTTAGGCATGTAGTCCATAACTACTACATCCATATTTAAATACTTACATAGATGTACTTCCAACTGTACTACCAACCCTTTGACTTGTCCCATAATTGGTACCTCTCATGAGTTCATGGCATATCAATTTCAAAAAATATGATCTAATTTTCACTCTAAGATCATTAAGGACACCTAGGGGAATCATGTTACAAGAGGCTCTAGGATCAAACATGTAGTTGTGAATAATCAAACCATTAATCAATAGGGTTATGTAAATTGGATCCACATTCATCTGAATTTCTACCAATGTAGTCCCTAAATAAACCTTCAAGGCTACTCAATAACCTCATCTAATTCTTCATCATCAACTAGGGTTGTTTGGGGTGAATTTATTTCATTAGAACTTATGTTCTCCCCAAATTCAAAACATTCAAATACCCACTTCCTATGTTCAGGTATTCTTGGTAACTCAACAAAATGGCACGGTGATCTTCAATTAGCTCAACACTTGAGCCATATCATACATGCTATACTAAGGAATGGGAGTATTAGGAAGAATGGTGACAACACCTTCATTTGCCATATAATCATTCAAATTTTTAAGTGGAATAGACTGGGATGAATTTGCATGTTTAACAATAGTTTTTAGATGTGGGTTTGTTATAACATCACTTACACCCTTAGGAATGCTATATAACAAAGGTACTCTATTCTTGGTTGGAGAACCTCTTTGTTTGACAACTTGGGAAGTTTATGATAGATTTGAAGGAATAAGGACTAATGTAGTTTTTTTAATTCCTTACTTGCATTTTCTATCCTTGTATTTGTAGGGGTAATGTCTTGAGGAGCCTCACCTTGTTACCTACTTCTCAAACTATAAACTTTCTCTTGGGAAACTACTGCATTAATTATTAGTTCTGTGTCCTCAATTGAAGGAATTCCCCCATCATATTTCTTAATCATCATGGAACATAATAATTTGTAATCATGATTATGTAATTTACATGCTTGTTCCATATTAACATGACAAACAACTTTGAGAGTTAGGACATGTGCCTTTTTTACTACACTCTAAAATTGGTCAATAATGGTAGAACTTAATAATTCTATGGAGGTAGACATTTTACTTTGAGAGACTTTACAATTAATCATGAAAATATCAACATCGAATAATGCAGACTCAGTTTCTTCTACATCTTCACCAATTTGTTTAATAGTATCACATGGAGGATGGGGAAGGAAGCATTTATCACACTAATCAGTGTCAAGGTCATAATTTATGGTTTTCACTTTACTATTCACTAGATCAGGCACTTCCTTTCCATCCCCTCTATTCTGATTTCTATGATTCATATCATCACAAGTAGGACTCTTCCCTCTATCATTGTCTCTAATGTGAAAATAAGGTCTTCCTTATGCTTGATTCATATTACCAATTCTCTCTTGACTTGAAGACTCATGAGGTAGCCCCTTCCCCTGACATGGTTAACCACTTCCATTACATGGGTAAAAAATTAATCAATTAAATCTGAATCTTTTATATGTATATTTTATAAATCTCTCATAAGCATTTTTTATTTAATATTTCAACCTTATTGGTACCTTGATATGATTTTTGTATGCTCTCCTATGTTTGTTTTTATTTTTTTATTACTACAACTCTTGGGAACATAGTCACATCCTTTTTGTGTGTGTGATGAACAAATACTTTGCATCATTTTTCTTGTTCTCCTTGAGAAGATCCCTTTGTGCTTGAGTAAGGGATTTTAAAGCTACATTACCAGTTTTCTTAGAAACCATTCTCCACTAATTCCCATAATTCATGGGAAAAAATAGGGTCCTCATATGGATGTTCCAATAGTCGTGATTATTTCTATTGAATAATGGAATATGGGGTTGAGTAAAAATATTGACATTGAATCCCACCATTATTTCTTTTTAATACAAAACTTACTTCAACAAAATTTCATGAACAACTTCAATGGCTCTAGCTCTTATACCAAATAAAAGAAATAGAAGGAGAGCAGAAAATATATTTAGATAAAACCATATAATTCTGTATATTGATAAAAAAAACTTAATAAATTAGAGCATTTATTTTATGCTATGAAAGCTTGAATTATTTTTAACAAAATAAACACTATGAGATTTTAAACAAAATCTGGAAGAGAGAGCTTTGCTCTTTTTACAAGACAAATAGACTTGTGAAGGCTTTGTTTCCTATCTATATATTTTTATTATGAAGCCTCCTATGTTTATTTATACATATTTATTTTTTTCCTTTGTGGATGGATGCAAAATACAAATTGAATATAGCATGCAAAAATTTATGACTACAAATTTCTAAAAGGGCAATAAATTTCCATTTGGATACAATAGTTAATCATCTAGAAATAGAGTTGTTATATTTTAAAGTCAAAAATGGATACTCTATGGAGAGAAATAACAAGCTAGATAGTCTGATTTAAAGTGGACAACTAGATGTTTGGATGGTCAAACTTGGCAAGTTGGAAAATATAATTTGAAGTCAGCTAGTATGTAGGAAGTGCTTGAATTTAATTTAAACATTACAAGTTAGTTGTGGATTAGATAATCCCACAAGTTACTATGCTACTCAACAAATAAAATAAAATAAAATTTAATTCAAAACTTTTCATGAGCATCAATTTCATTTTTTTATTTTCTATTTTTTTAATAATATTTATTGTACTACTAAATCATTCAACTTTTTTTTATTAATTGTATTTATATTTGATCTTAAATTTAAAATCTAGTTTACTATCACAAGTCAATTTCAGGTTTAAAACTGGTGCTCATTTCACTATCACATAGAAGGTTTTTCTTTATTTCTTACATAAGTCAATGGAAACATTATAATATTTTGGGCATATGATGGAGTTTTGAACCCAACACATCGGTGTATCTAGATAGATGCTAATATAACTAGTCATTGTGAAATTAGATGAGAAGAAAATAAATAAATTAATTAATGTGGATATGAAAAATCTATGATAAAATGCTTAAGATTGATATTTTTTAGTATATTTCATATATATGTATTTGAGATATCTAAACTAGTTATTCAAAACATAGTGTAGGATTAATGAACCCAAAAACTAACAAGACAAATAAAATTACTAGTAGGCCAAGATTATAAATAATAACTTATATTGATTCATATAGAATGACTTGAAATAAACCCAAACCATGCTTAAATCAACCTCAACTCAGAATTTTGAGTTTACATGCAAAAATTCAAAAAATTTAAAATAAAAAAAATGTCTATTTTTAGCAATCGCTATTTATAGTAAGTTTCACGTGCAAGTGTGCATGGATCTAAAAATTTCCTAAAATAACATAAATACTAAAATTACCCTAAGGAATGAAATTAAACTAAAGTTGACATTCGGTTCTAAAAATATATAATTTCTAAAAATAGAAAATTTGCAAAAATCATTAAACATTAATTTCAAACCCTCAAATGTTCATGTTTGGCCTCCAAAAATATTGAAATAAACATTAAGTAGATAGAGTTGCTTATATAAGAATCAAACTTTCTCTCACGATCATTTTGGTGCATGGAAGAGCTCAAATGGAGTTACAAGTTAAAAGTTATGGCCTCCCAAAGGTTAGACTATTTTTTCTGCATCATTCTTCTCTGGTTAAAAAAACTTAGCTTCTGCGAGTTGGCTTGATTATATTGCTACCATTTATCTTTATCAATCTTCTTCAGCTCCCATTCTGTAATCCAAGTGTTGTCTTCTTGTTGTAATCCTTCCCACTACACCAAATCTATATTATAGCTCCCCTGTCTTGTGCTCACTATCTTCATATCCAAAATTTACACTATTTTTCCTTTCTTCTTATTTTAAACCAACTTCTCCCAATTTAATTCTTCATTTTCCTCATCTTCACCATCTTCTCTATAGAATTAATATAAATCTAAAACATTAAATAATAGATATATATCAAAATTCTATGATAAACTCATCTCATATGCATTATCATTGATTTTCTTCACAATTCTGCATGTCCCAATTTTATTTTACTTCAACTTGTTGTATTTGCCTTTTGTAAATATCTCTTTTGTCAAGTAAATTATTACCAACTCTCCTTATTCAAATATCTTAGATCTTTTTCTAACATCCATTATTGCTTTATATTTCTCATTACTTCCCTACAACTTTGTTCTTATTCCTTCTTGTAACTGCTACATATGTTCTGTAAATGCTTTTGCATCATCACTAATTTGCTTTGTAATTGGAAATTGTACCAAATCTAAAATACCCATAGGATTTATCCCACAAACAATTTGAAAAGGTGACTTTCTTGTTGATCTATTGACTGAACTATTATATACAAACTCAGCTTTTGGTAAAGCCAAGTCCCATTGATTTGGCTTCTCTCCCACTATGCATCTCAATAAATTTCCCAAGAACCTATTCGTAACTTCTATCTATCCATCTATTTTTGGGTGATATGCACTATTGAATTTTAGCTTACTACCCATCTTCTTCCCCAAAGTCCTCCAAAAATGGCTTAGAAATTTTTCATCCCTATCTGAAGTAATAGTTTTTGGAACATAATGCAATCTCACAATATCTATTAAAAATATTTTTGTAGCTATAGTGGCATCATTGGTTTTTTTTACATGCAATGAAATGAATCATTTTAGAAAATCTATCTACAACAACAAAAATTGAATAGTTACCTCTATAGGTGTTTGACGATCCCAACACAAAATCCATACTCAAATATGTCCATGGCCCTCTTGGAACCAGTCATGGCATGTAAAGTCCAGTATTTTATGCATGTATTTTATCCACTTGAAAAATTCTATACCTTGAAACATACCTTGTCACATCTCTCTTCCTCTTTGGCCAAAATACTTTTCCTTCACCAAAGCTATTGTCTTTGTCTAACCAAAATGTCTAACCAAACCACCACTATGTAATTCTCTTATTATATTATCTCGTAGAGACCCAACTAAAGTTCATAATTTTTCCCTTTGAAGAGATAACCTTCTTTCATAAGATGCTCATCACAAGTAGCATCTGTCCCATCTTTTAATAGATCCTAGTACTTCTCAACTACCTTGCTAAAATATGGATCAATATCATACTCTTGATTTGGTTGTTCTAATAGTGAATGTCTCATGCTTTTGAAAGGGATGTAAAAAATTTGAATCCTATATGGGGTAGAGTGTTGATTCCCCATATTTGAAGCATAGTTTCATCCTACATATTGGGCAACATATGTATTCCTCTTATTCAAAGCATAGTGATATGTGCATTATAACTTTAATTTTTTTTACATGTATATAAAAAAAAAGGGTTGTATGAATGTTTTTCTTTATTTCCATATCCATCTTCCATTTTATAATAAAAATTTGTGTTTCCCCTAATCTAATTCAGAGAGCTATTTAAATTAGTTTTTTGAAATTATTGGATGCCACAAAATTGACTTGAAGAACACTATACTAATTAGTTCAATTTTTATGTAAATAGTATAATTCTTTTTTTTTAATGTCATGTTTTCACCACATTTGTGCTGAAAAATTGCATCAGGCTGGCGAGTTTACCCCTACAATTTGGTAAATTTTTTAATCATTATATATATATATATATATGTTTGGTGAGTTTCTATATTTATTATGTATAGATATCTTATAAATTTAATTATTTAAAAAATAAATAATTTGTTTTTACAAATTATCATATTTTATGATGTTTTAGAAATATAAATTGACATAATCTTCCATTCAAATAAAAAAAACTAATGTAAATCGTATTTATCTTCCTCAATTTTTATATAGCCATCATAAACATGGAACATATATAACGAGGCACCCTGTTACTCAAAATCCTCATGGATGTAATCAATGTAATTTTGATCCTCCTCAATATCAAGCTATAAATTATAGATAAAATATCTATTCACAAGAAAATTAGACATATATTAATTGTAATGTAAGTGCATAAGGATACAATTTACACAATTAAATAAAATTGAAAACTATATAACAAATTAAATATTAATTTGTTTACTTACATAGCTCTTGCCTTAGGCTCTCATTTTTTGTTTTCATTTTTTTAAATGTTTAATCTTTAAGATTTCAATTATATTTTCACTTTCTTGGTGGCCCTTCAATCATAACATTGATCTTGAAATTAATATTAAAAAAGTGGATTTTTTAAATTAAAAATAACATAATATATTTATCTAAAATAACTTATTAAAAACATTCAGATTTATATGTAGTTCTTTTTTACTCACTCTACTTATGTGATGAGTCCCAATAATCCTTACTAATTCTAACCTTTTTAAATAAAAATAACTTCAAAGCATATAACCAATCCAATATAAAATTTTCATAAATTTTCACCTCTCAAAAAATTTGATAACTAACAAATAGTCTCATTTATATTAGACTCAAGCCAATAACAACACAACTTTAAATAATTGATATTAGTCACATTGAATGGTCAGAGTATTCTCCTATCTCCATTCGTATTTCTCTTATATATCATATAAAAATGAATTTTTTTAATATATATAAATTATCATATGCCTCATTATCTTATTAATCTTATTTGTTGAAAAGTCTCCAACTAATTTTCGGTTGTAATAGGTTTTTTTGACTTCAGTTTAAATTACCTTGATGAGTCATTATTTATGCTCTATCGGAAGCTTTCTCAAAACATAAATATGTTTTCCCAGCCATTATTTAAATATAAAGTGTGGCATGCTATTTTTGTTCACTTCCACAATACTTCTTTTCTATTAACATTTGATGTACACTATGCTTTGACACATACTATGCATTCTTAAGATTTATTATATTCTTATTATGCCACATTTGGTGTACACTATGCCACACTTTATATATTTAGGCTGGGAAAACATATATGTGGACCTTTCCTTTTTATTTTTTATCTTAATAAACATATTGGAAACACATATCCTACATTAATTCATCATTATACAATAACCTCCTACACATAGACTATATACACCTATTATGACTTGTATTATGTTTACACAATCATCTACATTTATGTATACATATTATATGATCATATATAATCATTCCTCATCATTCCACTTAATCTTCGTACCATATAAATCCATGATTTTATTATTTAAATATAAAGTGTGGCATGTTATTTTTGTTCACTTTCACAAATCTTCTTTTCTATTAACATTGGTTTACACTATGCCTTGACACATACTATGCATTCTTAAGATTTATTATATTCTTATTTTGTTCATAGATTTACCACTTGGTCTTACTTACCTACACACATGTGAAAACATTTAAATAGTATTAAAAAATTGAAATATTATAAAAAATAAAATCATATTATAATTCTAACATGTTTTACTTGTTACTACTTTGAACTATGTTATTTATCACATGTTTTATAGATTACATATCCATATCCATACCACTTGAATTTCTTAGTATACGTAAATGACATGTAAGAAATACATATTATCCAACATCATCCATCTATTACTACAAATACAACTCAAATTTGTAATCTTTACTATTGGTTTTTAAATTTATACATTTCAATTAATTTTAATATTTTTAATGGGTATTTTATAACATGCCCATTATATAAGTGGACCCTTGGGAAGAAGAGGCTGGGAAAACATGGTCACCTTTCCTCTATTTATAGGTGCCCAATAGGAAACTTTTATTTTAAGTTTTATGTAATATAATTAAGAATTTTAATTATTTATAGTACTATATTTTATTCTAAGTTTTGATAATAGGTTCGCTAGTAAGATGGAGTCATGTGAGCATGATGTGGGGTCGAGTCAATGCCATTTATTTGCTACTAGGGACTCAAAGTGAAATAATAATTTTGATATAATAATTATTAAATACAAGTATTTAAATTAAATTTTTATGACATTTTCTTGTATATTGAATCCATATCATGTATGCCTCATGAGTTTCCTACATCTAGTATTATGGAAGGCACATGATCCTCTCATGATCATCATGCTCCATAGTCTTTGAAATGTGTGGATGTTCCACATATATAATTTATAATATCCTTCCACTGATTTATTGGGTGAATAGTGGTATGGCCATATCTTGATTTAACGATGATCATCCCTCTCATTTTACATAAGATGAATAGATATATTAAATGTCTAGAACTCCAAAAGTAAGATTGCATGTCAGTGAGGACAAGGAAATATTAGATCATTTTAGGATGAGTAAGTATCTAGATTTATATTGTGTTTTTTATGAAATATAATTACAATACATTTGAGATTCCATTTTATTAATTTTAAATATTTTAAAGATATAAAAGGAATGTATTGTAAAACATTTGTTTTTAATATTCTAATAATTAACAAACCAAGTTTCAAATGGAGCATAGAGAATGACTTAACAAACCCATTGAAAATGAAGTGAACAACACTTATTATAATAGACAATTAGTTGGATACTTTCCAATGAATAAGATTAATAGGATAAGAAGGCATACAATAATAAGGCTACCATTTACATATTAATTATTTTTTGTTTATTTTATAGAATGTTAACGGTCTTGAAAATATGTCCCTTGTAATTCGTATGTGATATACAAAGTAACTATAAATGTAGAGAGGAGACACTTTGACCTCCTGATGTGATTAATATCAATTGGTCAAAGTTGTGCTATTATTGGCTTGAGCCTAATATAAATGAAACTATATCTTAGTTAACAAATTTAATGACAAGTGAAAATTTTAGAAGTTTCTATGCTAGACGAATTATATGTTTTGAACTTATTACAATTAATGTGGGAAACAATAATAGATACCGTAAGGTCCACGAATCTAGAGTGAGTTAGGGGATCATTAGGATTCATTGCATGTGTAGAGTTAGCAAATAATAAATACACATAAGCTTCAATGTTATTAATAACTTATTTTATACAAGTTTTTTATGTTATTTTATTAATAAAAATAAACCTTTTTATATTAAAGATATTATATTACTAGAGCAATGCCATGATTGATTAATCATCATAGAAGTGAAAATATAATTTAATTCTCAAAGATTGAATAGTAATTTTTTTTAAAAAAAAAAGTGACCTTGGGTGAAAGGCTATGTATAGATAAGTAAACTAATATTTAGTTCATTGAATAATTTAGAGTTTTAGTTAATTATGTAAGTTGTAAGCTTGTCCTTATATTACAACTAAAGTATGTCTAATTTTCTGCGGTATATATTTGTCCTAGTTTATTGCCCTGATATTGACTAGGATCTGGATTACACTAATTGCGTGCATGAGGATTCTGAGCTATAGGATTCCTCATTATACTCATTCAACATTTGTGATGGTTATATAAAAAATGAATAAGATAAATAGTATTTACATATATTATAATGTAATTTTTATTTGAAGGGAAGATTATGTAAATTTAGATTTTTAAAACATCATACATTATTATATATACACTATCATAAATCATAAATTTTTTGAATGATTAAATTAATAATATTATAGTACATGTTTATAGATAATTAATAAATTAAAATATTAATCAAGTATATAATATAATATAAAATATATAAAATATGTTAATTTCTATAACCCAGCAACATATTAATTCCACAATAAATTCACAGACATAAATCTGATTTATAATGATTAATGCAACTGGGTTAATTAACAACTAATAATAGCAGAAGCAAAAATAACAATAAGCCAATACAAAAAGACAATAACATAGATATACCTAGGAAACCCCAATGCGGGCAAAAACCTACATATATTGGATCTTCTATTAGGCCTAACAATAAACTTCTCTTTTGCAAAAATACAATGTATGAGTTTGCTACAACAATCTTACTTTTATAGAGAGCCTAGCTGCTTTACTTAGCTTGCAAGAAAAAGAAGCTTTACTTAGCATACAAGAAAAATAAGCTTTCCTTGCTTTCTTTGGCTTTTCTATTTTTAACACATAAAATCACACTAGGATTTATCTCATCCTTACAAACTCAGAAACCTCTAGAAACTACTATTGCTGAAAATCCAACTCAAATTGTTTTAAAGCATATCTAATCTTGAGTTTCTTTAAAACAATTCCACATTCCACCTTTCGAGCTACAAAAATCAACACTCCCTCTTAGCGAGGAAGGTGTTCTACACCACACCCAACTTGTCCTTGAAGAATTCAAACTTGCTCTTCATCAAGTCCTTCGTCACGATATTTGGAATTTGCTCATCCGTAGGAATGTAATTGAGCTTCACTATCCCCTTCTCCACTTAATCTCTAATGAAGTGATACTTGATCTCAATGTGCTTTGACTTTCACGAGGGTAACAACTGCTCTAGCTTGTTGAAAACTCCCTTCCAACTCCACTAGAACCTCCCTCCGCTTCAGACTACCAAGTAACCCACAGTCTTCTCCCCAACAAACTATGTAGGAAAATAGACTGGCTACAAAATAGAGACTCCAACTGAATCTCTAGCAACTTCAGCACATAGATAAATCTTGTCTACTCAAGCTACACCATACTGATGCCACTTTGTAAGATCAATCTAGATCCTGCTAACCCCCAAAATACTAGGGTGGAAGAAAATGGCTCTTGATGACCCACCTCTTCAAGACTCTGCAACTCAAACATCATAAGTGACCCCATCAAACTTTCCTCCAATAGGATTGAAACTCTCAACCAAGAGTATAATAGGTAGAAGACAACTCTTCAGGTCAAACACCCCAGGCCCATCTGTAGGAATAGAATTCTACCACAAACTCTCCTCTAAAACCAACGCGATGCAACATGACAAATTATCTTCCCACTGTGACATAACAAAGTGATGCTTTCTTAGGTATACACTATGGCTGTGAATAAACTACTCTACTTTAATAGGAATAAGAAACATACTACCCCTTCACCATCCTAGCTGCCACCATGCAATGTAAAATCCACTGACTCCTCACCAATTCTTGCATTCTTCTACATAGTGGACCCAACACCACTTTAATCTTCCTAATCCCACTCCTCTGCACAACCGATCAGGCACAAAGAAATTTGAGATGTAGGAAAACTATCACTTTACCCAACCTTGGGTAAAACCCTACCTCAGCACAACACAGATTGCTTGTAACTACTCGAGCCTACTCGAACCCTTGGAGGACTAGAGGCCAAGTTTACATGGCTATACTAATTGACTTTCTACTATAGAACACTTCAGTCTGTGAGCCCCCTATCCATAATAATCAACTCAGCATGTTACACCACTACCACCTCTGAACTCAAGATTTCCTTCAGCATTGAGCTCCCATGAGCACACTTCCTATTTTCTCACACCAGTTCATCCAGACTCCTCCTTCTAAACTCAAACACCAACCTACCACTTTAGACAATCTCACTTGTAGTGATCTCCACCACATGTCTAACACTTCAAACAGGACTGCTTCCCCCTTGATTGTCCACCCTGTGGCTTCATCTCGCCACTCATAAAAGTGCTCTAAGACTTACAAGATCCCTTTGACAGCACCAGAGTAATCTTCCTTCCCTGGTCACCCACTGGCTTCCCTGAAGACGTACTCCACCCCTTACCAACACCACCCTTGCTGGGTGCACAAGGGCCCCAAGTGTTCCTGGATGAATAACCATCTCTGTAATCTAAGAGACGGTCTACTACAACAATTGATTTTCTAAAATCAGATACTTCATGGTGACAGAGCTCCTCCTGAGCCCATGGCTGAAGACCTTGAGTGAACTAAAATAGTTTATCTACCTTTGACATGTTAGGAACCTCCAACAAAAGGCTTTGGAAAGCATGGATATACTCACCCATCTCCCCCACTTGGTTCAAGTGCCTCAACTGGGTCCTTGCAATCCATACTACATTTCCAGGTCAGAACTGAACCTCAAGGGTTTCCTTCAGATCCTTCTAATAGTCTAAACTCCTTGATGTAGTGTCATTAGCCACAAAAGAACTAAGGATTTTTTTTCTTGAAATATGCGTTACAAATCTTGACTTCGTATTCAGAGTTTAGAGCTCTGAAACCATGTTAATTTCTATAACCTAGCAACAGATTAATTCCACAATAAATTCATAGACATAAATCTGATTTATAATGATTAATACAACTGGGTTAATTAACAACTAATAACAATGGAAGCAAAAATAATAATAAGCCAATACAAAAAGATAATAACACAGATATACCCAAGAAACCCCAATGCAGGGAAAAACCTACAAATGTTGGATCTTCTATTCAGCCTAACAGCAAACTTCTCTTTTATAAAAATACAATGTATGAGTTTGCTATAGCAATCTTACTTTTATAGAGAGCCTAGCTGCTTTACTTAGCTTGCAAGAAAAAGAAGCTTTCCTTAGCATACAAGAAAAAGAAGTTTTTCTTTGCTTTCTTTGGCTTTTCTATTTTTAACACATAAAATCACACTAGGATTTATCTCATCCTTACAAACTCAGAAACTTCTAGAAACTACTGTTGCTAAAAATCCAACTTGAATTGTTTTAAAGCATATCTAATCTTGAGTTACTTTTAAAAAATTCCACATTCCACCTTTCGAGTTACAAAAATCAACACTCCCTCTTAGCGAGGAAGGTGTTCTGCACCACACCCAACTTGTCCCTAAAGAATTCAGACTTGCTCTTCATCAAGGCCTTTGTTAGGATATCTACAATTTGTTCATTCATAGGAATGTAATTGAGCTTCACTATCCCTTTCTCCACTCAATCTCTGATGAAGTGATACTTGATCTCAATGTGCTTTGACTTTTATGAGGGTAACAACTACTCTAGCTTACTGAAAACTCCCTTCTAACTCCACTAGAACCTCCCTCTGCTTCATATTGCCAAGTAACCCAAATTCTTCTCTCCAACGAACTATGCAGGAAAATGGACTGGCTACAAAATGGAGACTCCAACTGAATCTCTGGCAACTTTGGCACATAGACAAAGCTTGTCTACTCAAGCTACACTATACTGATGCAACTTCGCAAGATCAATCCAGATCTTTCTAACCCCCAAATTATTGGGGTGGAGGAAAATGGCTCTTGATGACCCACCTCTTCAAGACTCTGCAACTCCAATAGCCTAAGTGACCCCATCAAACTTTCCTCCAATAGTATTGAAACTCTCAACCAAGAGTATACCAGGCAGAAGACAACTCTTTAGGTCAAACACCCCAGGCCCATTTGTAGGAACAAATTCTACCACAAACTCTCCTCTGGAACCAACGTGATGTAACATGACAAATTGTCTTCCCACTGTGACACAACAAAGTGATGCTTCCTTGGGTATACGCCATGGCTATGAAGAAACTACTCCACTTCAATGGGAAGAAGAAACATACTACCCCTTCACCATCCCAACTGCCACCATGCAATGAAAAATCTACTGACTCCTCACCAATTCTTGCATTCTTATACGTAGTCAACCCAACACCACTTTCATCTTCCCAATCCCACTCCTCTACACAATCTTCACCCTACACATTTACAACGGATCGGTTACAAAAAACTCTAAGATGTAGGAAAACTATCACTTTACCCAACCTTGGGTAAAACCCTGCCTCATCACAACACGAATGGCTTGTAACTACTCGAGCCTACTCAAACCCCTAGAGGATTGGAATCTAAGTTAATATGGCTATACTAATTGACTTCCAACTATAGAACACTTGAGTTCACGAGCCCCCTATCCACAATAATCAACCCAACACGTTACACCACTACTACCTCTAAACTAAAGCTTTCCTTCAGCATTGAGCTCCCATGAGCACACTTCCTGTTTGCTCACACCAGTTCATTTGGACTCCGTTTCTGAACTCAAGAACCAACCTACTGCTTCAGACAATCTCGCTTGTAGTGATCTCCACCACATGTCCAACACTTCAAATGAGATTGCTTCCCCCTTGATCGTCAACCCTGTGACTTCATCTCGCCACTCATGGAAGTGCTCCAAGACTTACAAGATCCCTTTGATAGCACTAGAGTAATATTCCTTCCTTGGTCATCCACTGGCTTCCCCAAAGATGTACTCCAGCCCTTCCCAACGCCACCCCTACTGGGCCTGCAATGGCCCTAGGTGTTCCTAGATGAATAACCATCTCTATAATCCAAGAGACGGTCTGCTACAGCAATTGCTTTGCTAAAATCAGACACTTCATGGTGATGGAGCTCCTCCTGAGCCCATGGCTGAAGACCTTGAGTGAACTGAAATAGTTTATCCACCTCTGACATGTTGGGAACCTCAAACGAAAGGCTTTGGAAAGCATGGATATACTCACCCATCTCCCCCACTTGCTTCAAGCACCTCAACTGGGTCCTTGCCATCCATGCTGCATTTCCAGGTTGGAATTGAACCTCAAGGGCTTCCTTCAGATCCTTCCAAGAGTCCAAACTCCTTGATGCAGTGTCATTAGCCACAAAAGAATTGAGGATATTTTTTCTTGAAATCTGCGTTACAAATCTTGGCTTCGTATTCAGAGTTTAGAGCTCTGATACCATGTTAATTTCTATAACCCAACAACAGATTAATTTCAAAATAAATTCACAGACATAAATCTGATTTATAACGATTAATGCAACTGGGTTAATTAACAACTAATAACAGCGGAAGCAAAAATAACAATAAGCCAATACAAAAAGACAATAACATAGATATACCCAAGAAACCCCAATGCGAGCAAAAACTTGCAAATATTGGATCTTCTATTAGGCCTAACAATAAACTTCTCTTTTGCAAAAATACAATGTATGAGTTTGCTACAACAATCTTACTTTTATAGAGAGCCTAGCTGCTTTACTTAGCTTGCAAGAAAAAGAAGCTTTCCTTAGCATACAAGAAAAATAAGCTTTCCTTACTTTCTTTGGCTTTTCTATTTTTAACACATAAAATTACACTAGGATTTATCTCATCCTTACAAACTCAGAAACTTCTACAAACTATTGTTGCTGAAAATCCAACTCGAATTGTTTTAAAGCATATCTAATCTTGAGTTGCTTTAAAACAATTTCACATTTCACCTTTCGAGCTACAAAAATCAACAAAATAATATAATGAATAAATATAAATAACATTTAAAAAAATATCCAATTGGCCTGCTCGATTAAATATTTGAAAAGGATTTCGGCACAAATGTGGTTCAAACACAACATTAAAAACGGAAAAATAAAAATGTTTAGGTCAGAATTGCACTAATTGTTGTACTGTTCTTCAACTCAATTTCATGGCATCCAACAATTACAAAAATAAACTAATTGCAATAGATCTCACAATGCCGTTGAAAATTTGACATGGTTTTCTACCCGGTATCTGATAACCGGGTCATATATTTTTACTATTGGGATAGGCAAACTCTAATTTTTTGTCCTCGCATATCATTTAAAACCTATAATATCTTTATAGACATTTTTTTTGTTCTGCTGTATTTCTTCATAGTTTTTTCTTAGTGTCGTTTCCCTTTAATGCTAATCCATCATTTATTGTAAATAATGTATAACTTTTTATAATTTTGAGTTATTCATTCTCTCTTTTCCTATTAAAAAGGTCTTGATATCTTATAATTGACCTCCTCCTCCTAATTCTTACAATAACACAAATCTGACCTGATCATATATTTAGGTTAAATAATTGAAGGATTCGATTAACAATTTAGATTAATAACTTTTATCAGATTTTAATTGTGTTTAACAGGTCTGAAACATGACCTCCATAGCTAGTCATTACCGTAATATTAATGATAGAGCAAAATGAATGATACCACAACCGAGTGAGATGAATGGAATGGAATCTAATATAATCTTTGAAGCACAACATGTAGTAGTGAAGGAGAAGAGGTTGTATTGCTTTCCTTAGGATTACAATAGAGCAAAATCAAGTAAAAGTGTGACTGTGTTTCCTAAAGCAGAGAATCAGAATTAGGTTGCTGGGTTAATATCCTTATTACTGTTCATATGCAGGCTTCTTTTATTTTGTGCAGCAATTAGGATCTGAAATATGCTGTCCACAGTGCTTGCATGATGGTAAGCGCTCCACAATAGAAAAATTAGTAGCACTATCTTGCTTGTTAATATTCGCATTTGTAATTACATTTTCCTTGGGGTTATATCGAGCAGAGACATGGACGCCAAATATAACGTTGACAACAAGAAGCACCGTAATGATTTTGATATGCATTGTTCTTGCCATATTTGTTGCTATAGAGCGTTCTTTAAAAAGCAAACTTGTTGACTGTTACAAATGAATAACTGAAGAAAACAAAAGCTCTGTATTAAATCAGGAGAAATATAGTTTATGATGTAAAACAGAAGATGGAGATTGAGATAGAAAGCAGGACAGATTTATAGGGCAAGGCTATATGCGCACAATGCTTTGAATAGTTCAACAGAATTAGGAGAAAAACAAAGTCCGAAAATTGCGTGTCGTTGAGGCACTCAGTCAAGAACTTTTATTAATATAAATTTGCAATGGTTGCTTCCGACGTCGTGGATTTCAATGCTTGACTGCCGAATTTACAACGAGGGAATTTGTGGACCTTTTCAAATTCGACCAATCCACCAATACACGTTTCTGAGCACTTATTTGTCTTGAAGGTTTGAGTCAAAGACGTTAAACCCTCTTCTTAAATATATATATTAATAAAGAATTAAAAATAGTCATATATATGTATATTTAATTTTATTTAATTAAAATATAAATATTTAAAAAAAATATATATGTGTTTAAAGAATTTTTTTTAAAAAAAATATATGGTTTTTACATTATTCATATTGTCTGTGCGAATGAATGGATTCACATAAATCTTTTCCGCTTTTAACAAAATAAAAGAAAAAACACATCTTTTCAAATCTTCAAATAAAATTATAAATATATAAATATTTTTACAATTTTTTATTTTTCAATAAAAAGAAGTATTTTAAATATATATATATATATATATATATATATATATATATATATATATATATATATTCTACAATATTTATATTATTAATGTCAATACATAAATCTGCTGTGCAAAAAATAAAATCATTAATTTTTAAATAATGTGATTATCCTTCAAAGCATATTATGTGTGATGGTTTGTGTCAAGTGTTTGGCAACAAGTTATTGGAAGCGCAGGATTTTCAAGGTGACTTTAGATATAATTTCATCCTCGTGTCTTCCAATAATTTCGGCCACTAATAGGATGCACATTTACCGTTGCTTTTTCAATGTACTTAGTCAGGTTTGGAATAATTTTGATCCATGATATTATGATTTTCACAGTTATTATTACGTGGTTCCCATATATTTTAGGAGGTAACTATGTTTATTACAAGTTATTTATAACTTTTTTTTTTTTTTTTTTGGTTACTTTTATTTTGGTAATATCTTATCATCACTAGTTTTAACGAGGATTAATTTTTTACACGATAGATAAAAAAAAAAAGAAAAAAAAAGAAAAAGGACTTTAAATAATTATATAAGCTTTCATTTCCTACATACATTTAAGAAATTGTAAAGTTCTAACACATATTTAGAATGAAATTATGTTTCAAATAAGAGGAATCCATACTCTACCTCATTTAAGATTCAAACTTTTGAGATCCTTTTTAAGAACACGAGATATTCACTATTAGAGCAACCAATTCAAGTGTATGATAAATTTTGTTGATTGTATCCTACATTGTTTTATAATAGTTACATAAATATGTCAAATAAATCTATCTGAAATACACCAATAAATATCAATCTTGAGGTTCTTATATTAGATTTTTCATATTTACTTTAATTAATAATTTCATTAGCTTCTCATGTAATTTCACACTGAAAAATTATATTGCCATCTATCTAGATTCACCAATGTGTTGACCTCAAAAAAATACTTTTTGAGAAAATAGGGGTCAAAACTCCATCGTATGCCCAATTATTATTATTATTATTATTATTATTATTATTATTATTATTATTATTATAATAATAATAATAATAATAATAATAATAATAATAATAATAATAATAATAATGACTTCTCTAAGAAATAAATAAAAACCTTCTACATGATGGTGAAATGGACGTCAATTTTAAACATAACATTGACTTGTGATGGCTAAATAAATTTCAAACTTAAAATCAAATATAAATATGATGAATCCAAAAAATTAAATGATTTAAGAATCAAATAAATATTGTAAAAACTATATAAAATAAAAATTGAAATTGATACTCAAGAAAGGTCTTTAGTAAGATTTTAGTTGGTTTTATTTAATGAATAACATCCCACCTGATTTTGGAACTCAAAATTATCCATTGCACATTTAGGAATCTCCATCTTAACAAATGTGGTTGTTATAGGTGTGTGGTCTCTCTCTCTATCTCCATTTCCATCTTCACATCAACATTTCTCCTTAGCTTATTTAATGTTTTAATGTTTCCAGCTAGTTTTTCAATAGTAGTGTGATCACATTTATTTTGTTTAACTGCAATTTTCAACACATCAATGTTTTTGAAAAGCGTAACTAAGCTTGTTGTTTATGATATTATTATTATGTTACATGTTTTTACTCTATATTTTCCATGCCATACCTTGTGATACTAGATTTTTATGGTACATTATCATTATCCTCATCTTGTGTGTGTGTGTGTGTGTGTTGAATAATATGTCTTATAAACTTGATTATGGCATAACATAAGGGTTAGTGCAATAATTTTTTTGATCATGGAAGCATGGTTAATAAATTTTGATTTGTGTATTGTTTTTATAAGAAGGTCAATGACATGAGTTTAAAACTTCACTTTCAATAAATGAAAAAAGTTTTATCTTTTCTTCCACCCTCCAAAACAATCATGGGGTTAGGAGAGACTATATGCTTGATAATTAAGATCTATTCTTTGAAAGACATAAAAACATTAGTTCATGATAATCTAACCTTAACTAACTTCATCATCTCTAACTTAAGCTTTAATATGTGGGCTTTTGTATACAATGAAATAAAATAATATTGTCATGATTTAATAATAATCTTACTAATTAAATAACGATAATTATAATTTGAAAGAGAGAGAGAGGAGGAGGAGGAGGAGGAGGAAATTTTCATAATAAATCTTGTGGAGCACACATTTTCATTAGTTGATTTTATTAATGACTTTGGTGGGCACATTTTTTGAGAAGAGAGGAAGTTTGAGGAAAAACATAATCTCTAAATGAATTTCAAAAATTTACTTTGGTCATACAAAAAATATGGGTAGAGCACATTTTGGGGGGAGGTTAATTAATTGAAAATACTTTCATTTATAGGAGATGGGTATAAACATAAATGTCACACATTTTTTTTTAATGCCTCACTTAGAATAATTTTAACAAATAGGAATTCAATCTTTTTTAGGCCTTGGGAGGGGAGAGAATCATTCTCATTGTATTTGAAACATTGCTATATATATGTATATGTATATGTATATGTATATGTATATGTATATGTATGTATATACATATATGTATATGTATATGTATGTACATACATACATACATACATACATACATACATACATACATGCATACATATATATATAATCTCAAAATGAGTGAAATTATTAGGTTATCAACCCAAGAAAAACATTTTCTTATAATTATTCCTTCCCTTCTTGATAAGTGTAAGAGGGGTATATAAATTATATTTATAGGCAACAAGAAGGTGGGAATAAAATAGTTTAGCCCTGCATCTAGAAAAGGTAGCCATGACATGGAAGAGGAGTTATGAAGGAGGATGTCCTACCTGGGGGGAGAAGGGAGGCCCAACAAGGAGAATGATGAGCTACAAGTGTATTCAGGCATGTTAAGATTGTCATTTGTAAACTCCTTATGTTCAAATGATTTTTTTACCCTCGTAACTATGTGTGGCTCATATTAATTATAGGTAATGCTGGTAATGGATTAGGGTATCTATTGTCAAAGTTTATATATAATAGAATTACACAACCACACACACATACACAAGTTTGTGTGTACATATATGTATATACATGTGTGTGTGTGTGTGTGTGTGTGTGTGTGTACACATACATATTTATGTATATATTTTATTGCACACACACACACATACACACAGATGTGTGTGTGTGTGTGTGTCTGTGTGTGTGTGTGTGTGTGTGTGTGTGTGTGTGTGTGTGTGTGTGTGTGTGTGTGTGTGTGTGTGTACATACATGCACACCTGCACCCACACACATACATAGAAAGGGGGTTATTCAAATGTAATCCACATGAATTTACTTTAGTATTGACATGATTAAAAAATTAAATAAAAAATTCCCTTAAACAATTGAGGTTGGCCATAGCTAAGTGTAAAATAGCCAATTTATAAGGCCGCGCTTGATACATTTGCAATTATAGAAAATCTATTTGTTTTAACATATTTTATAAATGTTGTGGAGCTTTACCATGGAAATTTTATTAAATAATAATATTGTACTATTGAATATAAAATTTGTCAAATATCTTCACAAATTTATTTTCATTGTTTTGCTTAAATAAATGATAGTTACAATGGTAAATAGTTTTTGTTTATAGGTTTCCTTGTAGATTCGTAACCCTTATCAATTGTGGAGATGAAGAGAAAGGGGGATGAGTTGTGTCTTCATTTAAAATTTTATTTTTAATAGAGTGAAAGCATGAATGGTTATGGTAGTGTAAAATGGGAAGCACACAATACTAACATAGCTATTTTAGTTGATGGTTTTAGTAAAAAGAAAATAAATCTTTGTGGAAAAAATGGCGTAGCAGATTGAAGCTAACGAAAACAAAATTGAATTCAACTTTGGGTGGGATATCCTACAGGAGGAAGGTGGCCTTGAAGACGACCCAGATCTGAATAAGTAAAAGCATGAATGGGTTCGGATTGGTGTTGAAAAATAATCTAGTGAGACTGATCGAATCTCAATATGGTGGAAATGTAGGGCACCTAGAACAAGAAACACGCTCTCATACCACTTGTCAGGATCTTGCTCTACCAATTAGAGCACATATGATTACTTCTTGTATTAGCAACTAAACACAGAATTTAACCAGAATCAATAAAGTAACTAGAAATATGAAACAACACAGGAATTGAGAGACAATACACAATGGTATTAATAATCACTCAGAAGAATATACAATAAGGAAGATGCCACTTCTTCCTCCACCTCAAAGGTTCGCCACTCCTCAAGACCTTCTTCCCTCTCTCACTTGGTCACAATAATCTATTCCAATATAGAATTAATGTTTACCTCTCCAACCAGTCAGTAACACGCTGCCAGTTCACCAAGTACACAACTGTACTTCAAGTAGATCCCTTGTTCTCTACTACTACCTGCAAATAACTAGATCATACTCACCATGTAGATGTCTTTCTACATACCTAAAGAACCCTTGTCGTTGCCTCACCAAGTCCTTATTATTCTTCAACCAGTACCCCAGTGGATCTTCTCCTAGAACTTGCACACCTGCAACTCTCTCTGATCATACACTCTCAGTACCCCTATTTGGTAACTAGGAGGAACTACACTAGCTCTCTCTACAAGCCCAATGGCTTTCTAGCACACATTTACAATACAGCCCATGAGTCCATATATAGATCTCATGATTACAATAATTAGACTAACCTAATTACAATAATTAGACTCGCAACTCAAGACTACGACTAGCCTTCAACATGCAAACTAACAGTCCAAAAATAGACTCTCCCGGATTTGTCATGAAAACTGCCTGTTCTCGCACACGCTGCCGACGTCGACTCCTCCATGATCGATGTCGGCCGACTGGTAATCGACACCGGTTGCTTCCTCTTTGTTGTCTGATCGATGTCGGCTGATCAGACTGACGTCGATTTCCCTGTAACTGATTCTGCAACTCCCCACAACTCTGCATCCTCCGTAACTTCTCCTGTTTGCATCCCTGTGAAGCTTTTAGCTCCACAACATAACAGGGAAATGAACACTGAACACTGAAGGCAAGGGAAACAATATCGGTTCTTAAGATAAGGATTTACCTATCGGTTGGTGCATGGTGAATGGTTGGGACGCACAAGATCTGGACTCTAGGATTGAAACATGGTACTTGGGGGCTATTTGGAGTCGTCACTCCAATAATCTCTTTTATGGATTTGCTAGCGTTATTACGTGGAAAGAAGCAGATTTAGCACGGTTTGTAAGTTTTAGCCTATCCTTTCTCTGGTCTTAAAAAAATATGAGTTTTATGTCGTGTTCCTACTCAAGGGAAGATTCATTAAGGTTTTTAACAATGAAAAAAAGGGTATTTTGAGGAGTAATCTTAGCTATCATTAAGCTAGCTATTTATTTATGGCCTAGAAATGTTTCTGAATCATTTTTATATTGACGGTTTGAGGGCCGGGCCCATACCCTCATGGCTTGTAGGTTTTTTAATCTAATTTTTATAGTGCTTTGTTCATTTTGGATACCATTGGGAATTTTTAATATTTGTTTTCTTTGTGTTTGACTCTAGAGACCTAGACCTTTAGTTGTGTCCAAGCTGGTCTCTGATTCAATTAAAATCAATACTTTCATCCTCTCAAGACATTGATGGTTTATTTTGAGCACTGCCACTCATACTATTTCCATTAAGGTTGGTTTTTAGTCCAATTAAAATTGACTCAGAAAAACACCAGTAAAACATGGTTGTTGTGGCTTTACTAGATCCCTAGTGGGATTAGAAGGGTTCTTTAGATATTTTTTGGCTCAAGCTCTTTTAAGCCTAGAATGGATACTGGTACATCCAAAACTAGTAGGTGTATCTTCTAGAGACATGGACCTCTATTTGTGTCTAGGTTGGTTCCGAATCCAACGAAAATTAGATTGCCTTGTGGTATGTTGGGTCCTATGGGGGAATAATGAAAGGTTTGTTAGAGACCTGGGACTCATGATTGTTTAATCTAGGATGGTGGTTGGACCATTAAAAATTGATGGAGTTTCCTTGTTCATTCTTCGAGCAACCTATACCTCCATATATAACTTACAAGTGTTTCTTCGAGCAACCTATACCTCCATATATATCTAGGCTAATCCCCAAATAAGTCAAAATTGGATTTTCTAGTCCATGTAGGAGCTTGATTGGTTCTCAATCGATACAAAATCTAATGTTATTGGTTATTTTTGTGACTATGCTTGCTCCCATTGGGGACTTTATGGGATTTATTTCCTTACGCTTATTCAAAAAGGTTTATTAAGAGATCTAGGCCTTGAACTCTTTTATGTCTAGAATGGATTCCATTCCATTTAAAATCGGTACACATTTATTGTAGACCTGAACCTCCTTTTTCTATCTAGGTTAGTTCTTGATCTATAAAATATCAATTTATTGGTCCCTTGGGGACCCTAGTGATTTCCTAATACCTAGACCTATTCTAAGTCCAAGCTAATTTTTGGTCTAGCCAAAACTGGCTAGTTGCTACACTAGTCTGATACAGTGTTAGCTCATCCTCTATTGGTTAAGGATCCATACAAAATCTATGGCTAGTTATGTCAGGATGGGTTGTTGTTATACTCATAGTCAACTATTTCTGTCCATGGGGAAACCCCATCATCCTTTGGTGTTTTTAGTTTGGGTTCTTTTTTCATATCCTGGTTACCTGTTTCAGACTAGGGGGAGACCCAAACCTCTTGATGTGTCTAAGGTTGGTTTCAACACCAGTTATCAAATGTGTGGTCTTCTTTATCCAAACAAAATAAATATTTATTTCCATGTACCCTTTATTCGACTTAATCATATTTTATTTTATTTCTAAGAGGATTGTGTCTTGATAATCTTCTTTTGAGTAGTTGATAATGTTATTAAATGTGTAGGAATTATATTAGTTGAATTCCCACTTTATTCATTGAAAAAAGAATTGGTGGCCTTATAACCAAAGGTGCAAGTTCCATCCCTATCATTATATATAACCTTCATACTTATCCTGGACTAAGAATGAGAATGATTAGAAAATATTATAAATTGTACAATCTATTATCTATTAAATTATCTTGTAAAAGATGGGAAATAATTATCTTTATGATTCTATCATCTTTAGACCATGCTACAGTTTGATGGTGATCTCTTTGAACCTTGTCTCTAATAGAAAACTCACATACCTTTGAGTTATTACTATTCATTATTGATAAGGACCATAGAATTATAAAATCAAATATTTCCCATACTAACTCTTATCTGGTACTTCTATGCAGACTTGCCACCTTTTTATCATTATGAGATAGTCTCATCTTTCTATGTTAGTACACTACTTGAAAAGATATGTTGTCCATCCAAAAGTGTTAGGGAACAAACCAAAATAAATTGAGGAATTCAGTATTCTTTTAGTTGAATATCATACAAAGGATTGAATCCTTGAGTTTTTAATAGTCCGTGTGTTTTAGGAATAGTGGAATCTAGAAATAAGTTGACCATGGGATAAACCAACCTAACAAAAATTCTTAAGATCCTTCTCATGTCTATATTTCTTGAGTGTATCCCTCTTGTTTATGTCTTTTGATACAAATTAATCACCGTTGTCTGGTCATGGTCAATATTTAGGAACAATTACTTACTACATGAGAGGATATAAAGAAACCAAGACATATGTTATTGACAATAAGAAAATTTTAATATTTGTTAAGGGGATTCATCTCCTTGTTATCATATTATTTTGAGATGTCTGTGGATATTAATAAATAAAATGTGGTTGTTTTTTTTTAAGTATATGGTGAGGACATGATTTACACTTGGTATCACAACACGCTTATAACACTATGAGCTATGGGATGAATTATTATCCTAGTTCATTTGCTTCCATGGTGAAAAAAATTCTTATACATGTGGTAGCTTAATGATTGAGATGATTATACTAATACTCAACATGTTAATAAATGATATTTGATATGCATCAATTGATCCTTGAATGTTATGAGATAAGGAAGAGTGAGTAGACAACTATTTTTCTCCTTAAATCTTAGTGGAATAGATTAGAACAGAGAAATTATATTTTATGATGAGTTTGTTTGTCATAGAGTTTGGATGAATTATTTTCTAAGAATAATTTTGAGAATTCATGATTGAGACTATTCATGCTTGTTATTGCATGAGAAATGTTGGCATTGAGAGATGCATTTATTATTCAATGAGAAAATTGGGGCCATAGAGGCTGCATGATAGTTATTTTCATGTTATTATGAGATATATGCACGCTATTGGATGAACATAAACATGGTAAACGTGATTTGATTAATGATTTGTGTACTTCCATACCATTATGATTTGATCATGATTATTAAATACACTAATATGAATATGCTATGGTTTGGGTTTCGTTATGCATGGATAATATATTTTTTGGTCTTATAGATTTTGTTCATGATTATTATGATGAATCATTGTGTGTGATCAAACTAATATTGGATAACAGAGTATCTATTGGTTTGGCTTGAGGATCTATGTAAGACTAGTATCATAGCTGATACTACCACATATAGATGTGTTACTAGTCTCCAATCTAACTACATGTGTATGGGTGATGGCAAAAAGATGAATTATCATGAAACTTAGAAGTGGAACTTGGGCCCATGATTAGTTGTTTGTTTTTTCTTTTCTTATCATCATTTTATACATGTACATTGTTATGAGCTAAGTAAGGAGATTTTCGGGGCCTAATGGGATTCTTGCTAGCTTCCCTTCTTTTATATACTCAGAAGAAACACGGGGCCATGATTGGATACTTGTTTGTTCCCCCTCATAATATTATTATGTTATACACACATTGGTGATGGACTCAAAGGAGGAACTTGGGGCCATTACTAGATGTTTTTCAGTTCCCTTCATCTTATTACTATGCCATATACACATTATTGGTGGACTTAGAGGAGGAACTTGTGGCCATGATTGGTTTCTTGTTGGTTCCCCTCATCTTATATATTTCTATGATCTACATTCATGAATTAAATTAGCAATAGGAAGGCATCAATCTTGTATCTCATGGACATGATGAGGGTCATGGGTGGGTAAGACCTTATTTACTACATACATTTTTATTATTTGTGTTATATACTCATCAACACATTAACATATACCCTAGAAGTCAGGTGGAAATATTCAAGGTGGATGGTAAATAAGGGAAGATAATGTTATTGTATTTCCTTTAGAATAAATTATGATTATTATATGATTTAGGTGAATACATAGATGAATATATGCATTACAATTAATATAATCATTATATGGGTATGCATTTATAGTTTTCAATGCCTATGGTTACAATTATGTTTGCATATAATTCTTATTTTTATGGGGGGATTTGGGAAAATCCTCATAATCTTCCATAGTGTCGTGTTACAAATCACTTCCTTCTAAATTGTACCCTATTACTAGTAATTATACTTTGAGTGAGACATTATGATTTACATATTATGTATGTTTGAAGATTAAGTATCATTTATGTAGATAGGAAAAGAATGATAGAAATGAAAGATAATTTTAACTTATTCACCACTAGGATTACATAGACATATCTTCTCTCCCGTTAAGATAACTTTGTGTTGAATAAAATGTGATATCGTCAATGAAAGAAGCTAACTATCCTAAATAAATTTTATGGCTACCATTAACCCAAAAAAATTAATCTAAACTTATTTTTCTAAGTTTCATTTAAATCATTTATTAAATTTATAAACATATTAAGATTGATTTTAAAGACGTATGAAATATTTTCAGTAAAATTTGAACAAAGATTAGAATTCAATTTTCTTATTTTTATTTTTTCTAGAACAAGACCACTCCTCTCCACGTAAGAAATACTCAACTCTTGCACAAGCATAACATGAGAAAACTCCTATGATGTCTTGACTTTGTATTATGTGTCCACTATTAAATATATAAGCTTTTTAGGACATCAAATGCCCAACTATGTATGCAAATTACGTCTTCTTGAAGATGGATGCAAAACCATTTTGACTGTGATTGACCTATATATCATAATTTCAATCTATTTTTCTATATTATGGAAATCATTTCATATTTATTTTGAATCATTCTTAATATGGTTGTGAATGTTTCAAAATCATTCTTAATACATTTCTAAATATATGAAATAGTTTCGATGAAATTTGGATAGATTGTTAAAAAAAATAAAATTGGTCAATAATAGTCAAAAATAAATTTCATACTAATTAGATTATTTAGTTAACACATGGAGGATATTGGGTTAATGATTTATTAGAAGATGTGACTTTCTGTATGAAAATGGGATCCAATATTAATTCCATCCATTTATTTAAACTCTAATTTCTTATGCTAATATCCATCTCAACAATCTTCACACTTTTATCTAAGCTACTACTTTTCATATCTTTTTCACCCAAGGAGTAGATATGAAATCTTTACCATGTGCATGTAGTTGTCCAATAAACCACTAAGGCTAATCCTTGCAAATGGATCTAGATTTTTTATTTATTTATTTTTTTTTTCGCATTTACATTTAGGATAAGAAGTAGCAATAAGGAATCCAATTTAAAATGTATGGAGATCTCTTCAAGAGCCAATATAGAACTTTTAGTATTTTAATTCTTATGTGTTGAGGAAACTAGTGGTAATGTAAGATGAATCTATTTTTGTATTGAATCAATTATTCAAAAAGTTTAAGGAGGTATGGACAAGTGAACAAATTATTTGCTTTAATATTAAACCAAAATTGTCTAGATATACTTTTCATTAATACACACATCCAATAACTAGTAAATCTAAAAGTAAACAAACAATATTTGCTTCAACCATATTCCATAGAATCCATATAGGAGAGACTCTATTTTTCAGATGCTATGCTTTCATAAAACCTATAATAAATAAAATGAAGCCTAAAATATATATTTGAAGTGCTAAAATCAAAGGAATTAAAAGGTAAAATTTTACCATGAATTTGCTTGTATGGGATAGTAGGTGGTCCCCTTACAGAACATTATTTTGAACAACATTTGATTCCATAAATATTCTAAAATGGTAAGAATGAACCTGATCATGAACCTTGACTATGGATTACATAATTTTATGTGTGTGCTTTAAAATTAAATTAGAGGTATATTTTAGACATGGATATATGCCAAATAAAAGATGTTTTTTTCTAAAATTAGTGATAGTAAAAGAGAACTAAAGACAAAAGAGAAACAGACACAGCCAATATCATATGCAGGAAATGGAAAAAATGGCTGAGACTTGATTATTGTAATGCAATTGGTGGCTATGGCATAGCTTGATAATATAAAAACAAGGTTACGACAATAATTGGATGTCCTAGATAAATTATTATCAACTATGTGTTGCTATAAATTGTTACTATTGGTGGAACATTTTAGGGTTTATTAAATGATAAATTTTACAAAATGAGGTAGATAATAGAAAAGGTCATTTTAATAAATGTTGTTATCCATAAGTGCACTACAATTTTATATTTGTTTTAAAAATAAGACCAATTATATCCCTTGACTACAAATGATAAAAGTGTGAATGATCATGTATTCAAAGTCATTTTTTATTTAGTAAGTCCACAAAATTCAAATGTAGTACACCCAATGATAGGTGTAAAAGAGTTATCTTTCTATACTAAGGGTATTCTTACTGCACTCTTTTATCTATGAATGAGGAATAAGATAATTTACAAATGTAGTGGCCAAAGTTCATTATGGGATGGTTATGTAATCAAATCATTTGTCAAAGAAAAGAGGGAAATAAAATAATTAACTATGAAAGGTCTCATAAATATTATTTGGATGACCAAGATGTCATCTTAGAAAACCTGATCAAGTTTTTGTAGTATCTATAAGTGTTTCAAACACATAAAAGAGGCTTGGAGGTGGTAAAAATTTAGCATCACAATATAGAGGATATGATGATTTTTAAAGCAGAAATAATGGTTTAGAACATATATTGGAAGATGATTAGAGAGAGATAATAGGAAAATTTTTCCATTGAAGAGTCTTACAAGATTAAAATATGACACCAACTTGTAGAAATTTAAAACATGTTATTAAAAAATAAATTTCTAAGCCAAACACAAATAAAATCACTTTAGGAATAGTAATGTTTCTTCTACAAGAGTGGTAGATTTGTTATAACTTTTCTTGACATAGAAATATATATATTTTTTAAATGAAAAATAGGTTAAATAAAGATCCAAGAGATTGGTACAAGAGGTGAACAGGACTTTTCTTACATGATCAAACTTGGTTTAAATACACAAAAATGATAAATGGGTCATTTATGGCTACACTCATGTGTGTTTATACCCTCCCCAAATAGTATTAAAAACACTAATTTCATCTAAGGTTTTATTATGTGATGGTAAGAGATAAGTGCTACCCATTTCAAAGTGGCCTTAATCTTATACGGTATCTTATACAACTACATATATTGACAAATTTTTAATGTAATTAAAATATATACCGCTAAGTAGGACTCCATATTTAATATTCAAAATGTGAACTAGTATTAAGTTTTTTTTCACTCACATGGGCTAATAACCATCTTAACAACACCAAAGATTTACTGAAAAAAAAAAAAATGAAAGAACAAGTCTAAATTTTAGAAACCTAGTGATTACTAATATTTGAGTTTCAAAATTGAAATAAATAAATTAAGTTCAAATTGTAAATAAACATATGCATTGGCTAATCATAATTAGAATTATCTCTTCTAGTGAAGCATTCTTTTCTCTTACATTAATGACATTAAAAGATTATTTATATTTAAATTTCTCTTCCATGAGCACCATGTAAGTCATATTTTATGAAATCATAAACCTAACACCCATTACCATGGACATTTAAAAATACTAAAGTAGTGAGAAGAGTAGTAGAGGAATATTAAAACTAAGGTGTTGGTAGTTGGACAACCAAGGTCATTTTCAATGCCTAGAGTATTGACTTTGATGACATAAATTAATTTATAGTATTTAAGAGGTAATAGGTATCCCATCGTATTCCTATGGTGGTGTAATTTGATTAATCACCTCTTCTAATATCTCATACATAAATTTTTGATCGTAACTGATAGCTATTAATGCATCAAATTATGGAAAATTTATTTGCTATTTCACATGAATCTATAGTCATGGGGTAGGGAGAATATGAATACATATAGATAGTAAAAATAAAATCGTAGGTTATTATTTCCTTAAGATATTAAAATAGGGTTCCTAAAACATCTTTGAATCAGGTTTTTGGATCTCACAAAAAATAACTAAATGGAATACAATGCATATTACTTTAATCTATATCCCTTGGAAAACTTATTCATAGATGGGTATTTGAAAATATTGACTTGGGTTTTCTAAAACAAATTATTAAATTGATCTCCTTCTCAGTGTATTTATTGATCCTTGGGCCATATATTTCAAATCTTAGCTTTTTCAATTTACCTTATTACTCTCATTTAGATTGCATTATTTATACAACCAATTTTCAAACCCAAAAAGGAATCGAACACATGATGATAAAAAATAAATGATTTTAAATCCTAAAAATTATTGCAAGTAATTAACATATATGTAAATCTAAAAATTTTAGAGGTAATAAATCTGTAATATTATTTAATTTGGGCTACAAAAATAAAAATAAAACATGAAAAATTGCAAACACAGACCGTTGACATATGAATTTTTAAACCAATCTTTTAAAAATATAAATTTGATCCATTAATACAAAAATACAAAACCCTAAATAACCATATTGAGTATTTATATAAGATAAAATTTTCCTTTCCCTACCATACATCGTTCCCATATCCAAGAAAGGTAGAGGAGTTTCTTAGGGTTTAATTTACCACATCTAGGTTTATCTCCAATCCAAGGAATATTTTAACTATAATAGTTTTAAAAGGTGTAACTTATTAATATATTAAATAAATGATGTTAGAATTTTTTTTTTTTTAATCTCTAATAATTGTCTCAAAACACCTTATTTTATAGTAGTGTTGATTCCCATAACCAAATTTAGGCCAGGTATTAAAATAATGATTGACTTTTGAACAAGTTGTATGATATTGTAACATCACTTATGTACATGAGGCATGTATTTTCTTGATATAAATCATTCTAATTTATGATAAAATCATTGTACTTAGGGATGTTATCACTAATTGGCTGAGAGTGCAAATGTTCAATGTTGATGAAAGGCCATATGATGGAAACAATTTTATGATGTCTTATGTAGTAAAATAAATTGTTATAAAATACACACAACATTTGGATAACCCTGGGAGCCATCTACAAAACGTGTGAATAATAGGTTTTGTGATGACTTCTCCCTACTTCATGTCTATAGTTTTGAAGGGAAATTAAAAAATTATAGAATATATATACCCTCAAGTATACTAGTGAATTTATGGTTGTTTCATTCCCAATATATGTGATAAAATAAGGAGAATACTTGTGAATATGGGAGACTATTGGTACTATCTTGACTACACTATAATCAGTATATAGGGAACTAGGTCCCTTCCTCTAAATTTACCTCATTCTATTTCTGTCAAAGTCAAAAATTAGGAGATATCTTTTCAAATATATTAAAGTGGATATATGAGGATCTAAGTTACAATAAACGAATTGAAATACTCATATAAGTATTGGACAAATGTAATACTCATTGAGAAGGTAAATCAATTTACTTAGAAATATTAAGGGCCACCATAGTTGAAATTAAGAATAATATTTTGATTGAGATCCCAAAAAATTAGTGAGGCAATACCTCAATGACCTTAAAAATAAGGGATCCCACATTCCCTACATAAATAAGAGTTTTTAACATGTTTTGTTTTTTTTAAATAAATGTTTTAGATTATTTAGCAGTCTAAATTGACATGAATCAATGTAAAATTAGGATGGTGGTAGCCAAGGAAATCAAATACAATCCTTAAATTACTAGGGATCTAATTAAAAATTTGTGGAGGCAAATAAATATTAAAGACATCAAGTGCCCAAACCTTAGGATCAATTACCACTAGAGCATGGTCATATTTCCTCTCCCTAACAAGTAGAAGTTGGTGTATCAAAGGAAAGTGCCTCTTAAGGAAAGATGGATCCCAAAAATAGGAAGAACATTATTAAGGGACTTCCAACCCCCTAATGATTAGATACAATGTATTTACCCATAATAACTATAAGGAATTCACTGCGTAAAGGTGGATAATAATCATAAATTAATCTACCATCCTTTACTCTATTATCCATATTTAAACAACTAAGTCTTGTTAAATTTTTGTAGATTTAATGTTTTTTCCCTTCCATCTATATTTTTAACTCCTCCACTTCCTACCACTTCTTCCATTTCCAATTCACCTCCATCTATTGAAGCCCCTACATATCCCATCTCTTCTATTTTAGTGAAAGGCCTTATTTCTATACAACCATCTATGGTAACCTACAAGAGAAAACCTTGGACTCCTCTTGTATCTCTTTCAAATGTGCAAATAAAATAAATACATATTAAATTTTCAGTGACCATACAGAGCCTATACATGAGGAATCATAAGAGGAAAATTAGAAATCAAAATAAAAATGAAAATAAAAAGATCATATTTAGGTGTTTGATAGTGAAGAGTAAGGAGAATGGTAGACTAAATAAGATTGGTTGTCTTGAAGAAGACATAAAACCCAAAGAAGAAACTGATTCTTTAGAGAACACAAGCAAAGAACAATAAACATAATCTTGAGATAATGAGATATTAGGAGAGGGTTAATAAATTAAAAAAATTGACATAATAAATGTAGAGGTTGAAGGATAAGTGGAACAAGAAAAAAAATGATTGAACATCCACTAAATTATTGAAGGAAGATAAGACACTAGAGTTAGATGTTGAATATGTGTTGAAAGAAGCTCCTAATATAACACTTTTAGTTCCAAGTTCCTCATTAAATTTATTGGTATAATATCAACACTTCAATAGGGATAAGGACTTCTAGTAAAAATAAATATATTCTTACTAAAGAATAAAGGAAATATTTGAATGAGTTAATGTCTTCCCTCACTTCTTTCAATATATTTATACATACTCATATTGACATGTGTCATCTAATAGTTTAGATATTATATCCCATTATTGATTTGAATCATTAAAAAAATATTTTTAAGAAACTAAATGTCTATATGGCCATGATCATATTATACAATCTCATAGCTATGCTAAATAAGGGTAAGATTTTTAGCTGGTCCAAATAAGGAGTAAGAAGTTTTGAAGAGATTAAGAAAGATATAACCAATGCTCTTACACTCCTAAACTATGGGTTCACCAAACATTTCTTCTTGTATACCTATCATAACATTGACACTTTTCAGGTATCCTCATGTAGAAAAATCAAGAGACTTTAGAGTAGCCAATAGCCTTTTTCAGTCAAGGCTTATAAGAATATGAAATAATGAATTGTTTTGTTGAGAAGCATGTATATTTAGTTATAAGGTCTCTTAAGAAATTTAGATATATATTGTCCAATAATAAGATGAATTTGATGGTTTCCCATCCAAGTGTTAAGGATTTTCTCTTAAAAAAGGATACAAATGACAAGAGAGCTAGTTGGATAACCAAAGTCATGGAATATGATGTTGAGATCAGGGTCACAAAGCTGGTTAGAGGCAAAGGACTTTGTGAACATCTAGCTCAGGATTTGAAAGATGTCAATGGGGTGGTTATGGTGTCAAATAATGATTAAGTTGAAAATGATCACACTTCATGTTCTAGATGGTTCCAATATATGGTAAGATACTTAAAAGATGGTTTTTATCCTTCTCATCTAACCCCTTTAAAGAGGATATATTTTAGATTGTAGTCCATTCCTTTTTTTCTTGTTGATAATGTGTTTTTCAAAAAGGATATCAATGGCATGTTACAAAGGTGCATAGAGTTAGGTCAAACAAAAAGAATTATTGAGCAATTCTATGATGGAAATGTTGGAGGACATTAAGGATCACATCCCACAAGATCATGAAGTAGGTAGTATAGGCCAAGTTTATTATGTGATTATCATTAATGGACTAGGAAATGCAATGGGGATTATAATTTATTTGTCTCATTAACCCCCCTTCAAGCTCAAGACACAAGACGATCCTATTTACCATAGACTATTTTAATATATGGATAAAAGAAGTGGCATTAAAAGAAGCCAATGGAATAAATGTTTTGGAATTATATGAAGGTTTGATTACCAAATTTTGAGTCCCTTGAACTATACTTTTTGAAAATTCTATGGCTTTTATGTGGTCTAAGATCATCTAGTGGGTAGTTCAACATAGTGTTTTTCTCAGTACCTCATTAAACTATTATCCACAATGAAATGACCTTGTTGAGTCTACTAAAGATAATTTATTGAATATCCTTAGGACTCTTGAAGACAATCAAAATTCATGGCATCTCAAATTGATGTTTAGCTTTGTGGGCTGACAAGATCACCTACAAAAAGTCAATAGCCAATTCTCCATACAAGGTATATGGTAAGGAAGTAAGAATGCCTATTTATCTTGAATTCATTACTTTGGAATTAATGCATCAACTTGATATTTTAGAGAATGATCCAATGGAAATTAGATATATTGAGCTCATAGAGATAGAAGAGACAGGACATCAGTCCATGTTGGCCATGGAGACCCATCAAGGAATGGTAAAGAGATCTTTTGAGAAAAGATCTTTTTAAATAAGTTTTCAAGGAGATTTGGTCATCAAGTGGGGTGAGGACAGAGCTAAGCTAGGAAGGCACACAAAATTTGACTCTCTCTAAAGTGCTCCATACATAATCTCTAGCTAAAAATCTCACAATGCTTTCCAACTCACAAGGATGAATGGTGAAGAGCTTTCTATCCTAGTCAATGGGATATTTCTCAAGCACTTCTATTAAGGAAGCTAAGTTCCCTATACATAGTTAGTTGATCATGATTTTCTCTAAGTGTTATTTTAACACATTAGTTTCTTTTCTTTTATCCTAAATAAGTGCTTTATTTGCATAGTTATTTAGTAGATTAGTTGCCTTTATTTTTTAGATTAGTTCCCCTTTCAAGTTTGTTTCTTTACTTATATGTTTGAATTATTTGTCTTTACAAGATTAAGATGATATCTTGCAGTCAATGTAAATGGTCCATGTATCATGTAAATGGTCTAAGAATCATAGAGATAGTCTGAGTTCTCAATCATAGTAGGCATGCTACCCACCCAAGTCACAAAGATGTTGAAAAAATTTGGTCTACATACCAAAATGTGCCTAGTATAAGAGTCTAAAAGCTGATTAGGATCCTAATTGAAGATCAACCAAATGTCATGAAGAGTAGATAGACTTCAATTGGAGATCATATAGTTTTTATAAATCTTTTAAAACACTTTAGGTAGGCTTAAAATGTGATCTAATTGATCTTAAAGGGACATGTCTACAATTATAGAAAAATGGTCTAAGTATGTTTGAACATGTCCAAAGAATTCAATATCATGAATCAGGTTTTACAAATCCTAATAATCCATTAGAGCCTTCAAAGATTGAACAAAAGATGGACTGTGAAAATTTAAAGATCTAGACTGTCACCACAATGTCTTCTAAAAAATTAATGGACCAACTCACTTGAACATTTTATAAATGTACATTAGGAACTCTCATGAGTTAAATAGTTATATAATAATAAAGTTCTTTGTGCCAAGATCATATCCTAAAAATTTCATGTTTGTGCAAACTTTCTATCCTAAGTTATGAGTGTTCAAAGTTGGACCTGCATCATAGGAATTTTATGCTAATGTCAAGTTCGAGCTCCATGAAGTAACCATTTGGGTCCAAAAGGGCTTTAAATTTTTTTAATTTGATCATAATCGAATGGTCCACATGTGATTTCATACTAACTCATGGGATCTAATAGTTCTTATTGGAGTTGAATAGGTCAAAAGGTCCCCAAATTTAAAAGCCCTTACAAGGATGTAAGTTGGATAATATCAAACAGTGTGTGTTCATTGAGCAGAGATGCAATGGTGTGATTCATTGATAATAAGGTGGGTCCAAGCTAGATCAATGATCAACTCTCATTCATACCAAAGATCTAATGGTGCATGATTATTGATAGGAAAGTGAGCCAAATAAGATCTATGTATAATTTGATCCAATGGTGCTCAAGCAAGTCAACATGTCAAAGGATTTTTGTGTTAGGAAATAAATGAATCACATGCATTCATACATTTCAATTCAATGGTACAAAAGAGGTCAAAAAGTTAAGATCTAACAAGTAGGATCCTATGGGACCAATAAGAATAAAGACAATTAGGCATGATGTAAATGGTTGAATTTGGCAATTGATGACCAATAAAATTAAAGGTAAAAAAAATAAGTATATTCTTGGAGATCAAACACATGATCGAGGTCAAACTAGGTAAATATTTTAAAAGGTCATATACCACCATTAAATCTCTTTTGAACACCATAAAAATGTACAACAAATGCAATCATACAAGTAAGATGGTTAAGAATAAGGCCCCATCACCATTAAAGTTAAACATGACCTTTGCTCGATAATTTAGAACATATTGACCTTATTGTAGGGTCATTCCATTGATATGATCATTAATTTTAGAGGGAGGATCCTCATCTACTCTCATAGGTTTTAAATGTAGAATAGGTCTCTTATGGACTAATATAGAGTTTGAAGATGGACTAGTCATTGTAAAGCAAGGTTAAGTAGTGTACAGGTTTTCATGGATATTATTACTATGTGAAAACTAATAATTGGATTTATTTTCACCTATAATGGAAATGTGTTCAATATTATAGTGAATAAAAACATAATCGTGATGATGGAAGGGTATCTAACCTACCATTAGGGTCACATTTTTTATAAAAAGGTATCAAGGACCACCTAGAATGGATGTCTCACAATTTTGTACATTCCAAGACAAGGTCCTCATTAGTAAATCATATAGATAATGACATGGAGTTTTAAGGACAGTAGTTGGATGGATAAGGAAAAGAGCATTCAATTCTTTTATAGAATTTGTTCTTTATTGATAAGGTCATGATTCAACATCCTCAAACTTGTGCTAATACATTAAATTTCCCCCTCTCTTTCTCTTTCTATATATGTTCTAACTTATACCACATGTAATACCCTCTAAAAGTTTTAGACAAGAAGCCTATGACATTTTAGGATAAAAAATTCTTATGCTTTTGCTTGGTTAGGCTATGATAAAATTTGTATTATAACCCATTTTGATGTAATAAAGAGTGAATCCCATCATTTTGTAAGCTAGATTGAAGTGTGTCCCATGAATTTATGTAATGTAGTTAAGTGAATGTATGTTCCTTGTCTATGTCTAAGTTTTATTTCCTTCATGAAATGCTTGGTAGTTATTACAGGTCACTATAAGTGCAACTTACAATTTATTATTTATCTTGAAAGTGGTTATGTGCTCTCTCATGCTAGTTTGATAACTTATCATTGGCTTATTGTGAAGTACTTATGCGTGATTGATCTTGTTTGGTCTTGAATGTGTCTCATAGTGTGTCTTTTGTAAATCATAAGTATTCTAATTATTAGTGCATCACCCCATTTACATGCTTTTATATATTGTTGTTATTCTCTCTCCTCTTTTCCAAAAAAGTGTTAGATTAAGTCTAGTTTAGGTGATAGATACAGAAAGATGATGGCCTTCTATTGAGGTATGATCTATTATTAGGATACCCATAGCCTAAGATCAATTCCCTTGTTAGACTAGATTTGAGTAAGGATATCTGAACAATCCCCTTCTCAGCTAGGATGCAAATCTAGAACACCAATAGTAATAATAATAAAATAGTTGAGAATTTATGCTCCATTATAAGTACATGATTTTGAGGGAATAACTTCTCAATAAGTATAAAAAATCATAAAATAATCGCAATTAAAAGGTCATAGGTCATTATAACATGAGGAATTCTTTATCTGATAAACTATCGATGAGCATTAAATTCAGGCTACTACAATTTCCCAATGAAATATTCTCATATTATAGTAACCATAGGGCTTGGTTAGAATAATTTAAAGACAATATTACAATATATTTATATCAAATTGAATACCCATAATCAACAAGACATAGAAATAACAAGGTACACTTGTTTCTATTTTTATCAAATAACAATCCTCAAGAATAATTCGGTTATGATACATTATGAAAATAAAACATGACCAAATTTATTAAATTTTTTACATGACAACTAAAAACTAAATAATAAATGTATTGGACTATAACACCCAAACTCCCAATATGCATATGGTTTAATAAAATGATGAATATAATTGAACCCAATTTTAATATTTAACATGAGATTTCCAAGTGAGTTAAAATTCATAATATCATAAAAAAATTATTGTAGCATAGTGATATAGGTAGGGTTATTTGTAAACATAACATATTTTTTAAAAATAGACTATTTCAATATGCCACATATATTTAAAGGCAATTATTTTTATGCTAGATGAAGGATGTTATATCCACTATAACCTATTTATATTATAAAGCATGTGAATAGGTATAACCAATGTAAATTATATTAGGATAAGGTATGCCACAAATTTTAATTCTTCATTTATTTTTAAAATATTTATTTTAGAATTATTTCAAAATGGATAATCATGGTATAGGAGAAAAAAGTTCCAAATGGTTATGACAGGCTTAATTTCTCCTTGAAATCAAAACACAATGATATTTACATAAATATAGTTGGGTTTCTAATTTTTTTAACCATTTAAATTTTTCATTAAGAAAATAAAGTGTGCCAAGTTCAGGGATTAAATCCTTCATAAACAAATATTTGCCAAACCTAAATATATAACTATTCCCACCAATTAATACATGCATTTAGATAAAATTATATTAAAAATAACAATGCTAATCGAATTATTCATATAACAAGTAAAATTGTCAATATGTTTGAATTTTCATTATTTATAAAACTATCATACTCTTATAATAGTGTATTTAGAAAAAAAAAAATTCTAGGTATAAGCAAAACACCCTCATCTGCAAATTAGATCACTTAGATATAAAATAAATCATGTTTTTTAGAAAAAATATGATCCAAGTCTGATTAATTTTTATCAATTTTGGCCATTAAGTCCCTCACCCCAACAAATAAAATTTTAAGTATGAATAAAACACCTAGGTTGTATACTAATACCCAATTCACTCATTAAAATAATCCATTTAATATGCAAATGTCTAGGCAGGATCAAAAATTTCTTGGAAATATATAAACGTTAAATATTTTCTTTGAAATTTTCTATCAAATAGGTGGATCTCTAGACATAAACAAAAACAAAAATTCTTTGATTATATATAATCATCAAATGCTTTCTTTGATTTTTTCCATCAAATAGATGGATCTCTGGCATAAACAAAACCATCTATGTTTTATATGTGTTTTTTTAAAAATTTCTATCAAATAGTAGATCTATATACATAAACATAATCACCCTAGATGTAAATAAAAAACTATTTTTTGTTATTGAATATGTACATCAAATAAACATATCTATACATATAAATTAAAAAAAAATCCATAATTACAAATAAAATAAAAATTTAATTAATAATTAGAAAAACCTTCCACAGAAAAAAAAATGCCTTCACTAAGATTTGATTAAGTTATAACCATTTATTGAAATAATCATGGAATCAAATACATGTATTAAATGTCTAAGTTTGAATATCATAATAAATAATCATAATCTATTAGAATATGTTCATGCTCATTAAAACTAAAAGAGAATAATAACATGACTTATAAGAGGGTCAATATCCCCTAACAAAATCTTATCCATTCAATCACAGTGTTTTTCAATACTTGGTTGCATAATGTCTTTCTATGTTGTGCCCTTTATTAATATATACTATCTAATATTTATCTCTATATTTATTTCTTTTCCACTTGGCATGAGATGTTGTTTGTCTTATTTTCTTTCAAAATAAACATCATGATAAAAGGAATAGTGTTTAACTCAAAAGCTATGCCCTAGTCCAACAAAAGTGTTTCTCCCTCTTAACCAAAGTCAAGCACTCTAAGCATCATTCGGATAAGAACAAACACATATTATCTAATCATAAAAAATCATAAAAAGCATAGTTGTTGATGCCATAATTTCACGGTGATTATCACACTTAGATGATGTTGGAGCTATTTTTAAAATACAGTTCTTCTAGCATCAATATTGGTGATAAACCACATTCTTATAGTTCTGATATTTCCATGTATCTTAGGTCCAGGGGTATGTTGACACCATGTAAACAAGTAAGAAAATTAATGATTAATATTTATTATCATGGGGATAATTAAGATCAAAGACATGTCACTAGGATTTAGTCTAGCTGATGAGTTTATTTAGTTTGGACCAAGAATATTTCACCAAGGATAAAAATACAAATAAGAAGGTTATAGAATTATGGAGGGAACAATTAGAAAAAAATATTACAAAATGAACATGATTTTTGAAAAGAAAGAAATTCTAAGAAAGATATTAATAATAAAGTTAAAAAATAATATGCATTTAAGGTGATGTTAAAATATAAATGTGTGTTCAAAGTGGGAAATGATAAATATGAAATAAACCTAAAAAAAAATTAAATTGTATATCAAAGTACATTTTTTGATGCATGTCAAACTCAGTACTTTATTTGCTAAAGCAAGCAATATTAATTTGACATATTCACATATGCGCAACCAAAACCAAATGAGGTGATCTAAGGTAATTAGCTAGGGTTAATTACTCATAAAGGATGCTATGGGGAAGCAAGTTTCCTAAATGGTATTTATGGGTTTTAGACCATATCAATGCATGAATACATAGATAGGTCCCAAGTGCTATATGTGACACTTATTATTCCACATTGGACCATTTATAGGCCCTTAGCCCTCATTAAATACCTCACTCTCCTCAATAGGTTTCAATTACCCTCAAAGATGGTTAAATAGTTAATTTCACTCTAAATAGAAAGGATAACTCTAAATATCCTATGTTATCATTTTGGTTAAATATGTCCATGAAATGAGAAAAAGGTATAATATAACATTAATTGATAACAAGTATGATTTATGAAATACTAATAATAATTAGTAACCCACAATCCATTTAAACACATGCAACTTATACTAAATACCCATAAGTATACAATAGAAAATATATCTGTATAAAAAAGAGGACCATCAAGAACAAAATGAAAACCAAAACATCATAGGCAATTATTCACATGCTACCAACCAAGGTTTTCAACTTCCTCATGGCCTAAATGTCACTACACCATTCCCAACATATCCTTTTAAGTTCACACATCACTCAATTAATAATTATAAATGCCACTATCTGATTAAATGAATAGTGATAAAACTATGATCAAATTCATTATTCATCAGATATGATTCTTCGATAACCCATAATCAAATCTATGCCAATGATATTATATTGGCAATAGCCAATGCATTATAATTAAGAAAAGAGAAATTAATATAATCAAAAGTATATTGCAACCATGAGTATATTCTATTTCACATTGATTATTCAATCAACTGTAAGGTTAAAAGTAAATGAAATATCTTCAGTTCATATAACTTTCATACTAACTTTATTATTTTCCAGCCATACATCTACTTAGAAAACCATTAGGAATAATGAAAATTTAAGCCATTGATCTTTCTTAAAATAAGGATCTTATTAAATAAAGAACCCATCTTCATACAACATCTTCCAAGTATGATAAAATATAATAGAGTAATATGTTTCAAATATGATAAAGTATGAATTATGAATGCATATAACAAGTTTCAAAGTGAACAAGACATTGGAAGTACATAAGCAATAAAAGTTTCCATATAATTGAATATATACCAAAATCATACAATCAACTAGTGACTTATTATAAATAAGAAATTCTAGTCAAGTTCGAATTGAGTGGAACCTAAATAAAACATTCAATTTAAGGAACTCTTAAAAAATAATGTTGAGCACATCTTGACACAATAATTCATTCAATTCTAGTCATAAAAAAAAGAAGATTATAACATACTCAACTCATAGGAATAAAGATCAACATGTATACATTCAACCATTATTTATTTATCTAAGAATAAATCAAGGAAGAGTACATCACTTAACAATTTTATTCCATAATACAACTAATCTAAGATAACTTCTTCATTTACTCATAGACTATTCATTATAGAATTCAATTTCAACATAATTACATATTAGGCAGCTCTTAGTATAAAAATTGAACTATGCATTTTACTCAATTCAACAATGTAACTAATATTGAAGCTTTAAGAAAACAAATCAACAATAATAGATTAATTAACAATAACGTACACAGCTTTATATGCAACCCTATAGGTCTGAGGTAAGCAAGAGAGAAAATTTTATTTACTTTTTCTACATATGCTAGAAATAAGCTCAATTGAACATGTTTATATATGCCATGTACATCTAAAAATATCTAACCCTATAGGTCTGAGGTAAGCAAGAGAGAAAGTTTTGTTTATTTTTTCTACATATGCTAGAAACAAGCTCAACTGAACTTGTTTATATATGCCATGTACAACTAAAAATATCTAAGAAATATCTCTATATTATTTACGTACTCAAAGGTTAGAACAACATATATAAAACAAATCAGTAAGTAACTATATATTTCTATACTAAACAGAGTTAGCTAAGTGATTCATCAATGCACATTTATTCAAGTTAAGAATCTAACTTGTTAACAACTGAAATTAGCATACTTGTATATGTTTTATCATCAATGGTTAAATAATGGATATGCATGAGTAAAATTTTTACTCAAATTTATCATAAGTACTTATGTCAAAAAATACACAATGTTATATAAATTAGCAAGAGATTAATATCGCACTAATAATATAAAAGACATATTCTAAGATAAAAATAGAGATGATGTACATCTAACCATATCAATATAACTCAGGTACATGTAATTGATTAAATTTATAAAACATAATGTAGTTTCCACATCTTACCATGAGATCAATGTTATAATATTTTACTTTCCTTTCATGTGTGTTCCGTTTTCAATACAGGGTTAGCATATCATAATCACTAAGTCTAACTAGACTAATGTTAGAATGAAATTAGATTATAACTACATTCATGAATCATTCTATATGAAATGATAAATAACTAAGTAATAACTTATAACCAACATATAATAAATTATTACTAGTTACTTAATGCATGTCCATTAGATCATCCAAGATTAGAGAATCATGTAATCGAATTAGAAAAAATGTCTCAACTAGCTTTATGAGCCCAACTATCAATGGCCTTTATGACCCCATCCATCAAATAGATGGTGGTTTCAGCAACCATGGTCAAGAAGGGATTCTAAGAAAGTCAATATTTTGAACCATTAGATAACTCAACATAATACAAAATATAAAATAGACAAGTAACAACAACACCATTGCAAGATGAAATAGAAATAACCAAACCCACCATTGTCATAAATCAAGAGTGGGGATATCTATTATAGGCTACGCGAAGGATATAATAATGGACTTAACAAATAAATCCATGTCTATAAAATTTGAAAAAACTAATTTGAAAACCCTCCAAGTGTATGGTCAGCCTATAATATCTTGGCTACTAATTTATATCTCAAAATTATAAGCATTCATAATATAACTTTGTCATTTAAACCTAGTCTGGGAATGGTTACAAAAAAGTAACGAAATCAAACAATCATAAATAATGTATGAATTGAAACATATAAATTAATAAGTTATACATAACCAAACCACAGTCCATTAGGGTTCAAAAATTAAACCAAACAATTATAATAAACTAGTCAACATATTCATTATGACCTTAGCCATACAAAATTTTCTAAAGTAGCAGATAATGATTCTAATAATCATTTGAAATATAAATTGATTTTAATTAAAGAATCAATCTATAGAGATCATGGGATCATCATGAGGTCTCATGATGTCATATGATTCCTAGGATCTTGAAATTTATTTTAAATATTTCTAATTAAGTAACAGACCTATTTGAAGGTTGTATAAAAATTCAAACCCTTGTTATAAAATAACATTTCCAATGGGATTCATCCAAAATATTATTGATTTATATAAAACAAAACACATAGAGATCTATGTTAAAAACCTAACATAAACATGCCATACAAAGTAACACATAGATAATCTACAAAATGAAACACAAACAAATACACACACACACACACACACACACACACACACACACACACACACACACACACACACACACACACACACACACACACACACACACACACACACACACACACACACAATAAAATAAAACTAATCATAGAAAATAAATAACCAATTCTCTAAAAGGAAAGAAGTAGTTGAGTTCCATTCCAAATAAACCCATAATCAATAAGTATAAACCTAGTCATTGAGATATAAAGAAACCCAATCAATTTATAGACATTAACCAAAAAGGAAAACACTTTAGCATTCATTTAATTGAAATAGGGTACTGAGATCCACCTTTAAAAATACACCTAATTCAAACAACCCAAAACAAAACACAATAATAAAAATTTAAACTAAAAGTATACGGTTAAAAAGGATGAACCATATATTTGAATTAAAAAAATAATGCATTCAAAGCCATTAAAACCCTTAATAAATTCTTCAAGTAGTAGGGTTGATGACCCACAATATACACAACCAAGTCAAAATATAATAACAAGTTTAAATGCTCAGACATAGCCCTACATATTAAAAAGGAAGCACATAAAACCTTTCCAAAAGTTACAAGAATTATCAAAAAATTATTACACCTAAGTTGTAATCATAAAATGATGTTGTATTAAAACTAGATAATATTATTAACTCATTTTACAATTTTATATGCAAAATGATAACATTGAAACCTCATAGGGTAATGGATACCCATCTAGAAGTCCTATGACTTTTGGTTGCATATGCAACATCTAATATCTTTATAAATTCATTTAAGAGAAAAATAACCAGACAAACTAGTCAAGAATGAATATCCTATTAAATGTTGTGGACTGAAAAATAACTCAAATGATATCATTAGATACAAAACTAGTCTCAAAATAACCTTTTTCTCCACACAATAAAGTTGACACACATTACCCACCAAAAAAACAAGTCATGCCCTTACCTAATTTTTTATCCATCATCTTCTCCATTCTTCTCCTATCCATATCTAATCCAACCACTACTGACTAACTCCCCACTCCTTCCATCGAACTCACCATACCCCAATTACATTCCACATTATGAGGAGAGATAAACCCCCTCCATCATTATCGACCAACTCCCAAAACAACACCACCCCCAACTACTAAAAATCATAAATATAATAGTCATAAATTACTCATCTAGAAATCTCAAAACCAATAAATAATTAAAATAATAAAGACAATAATAATTTAAATGTTTCATACCATAAAAGTAGAATTAACTAAACCATAAATAACACCAAGTAACCAAGGTAATAATCCATGTGGGGGGGTCATGGAAGGTTGATCTAGATAAGTCCTTTATCGAGACCAAGTCTTAACAAAGGAGGGTTCACATGAAGTCAAAGTGGTGAGTTGTTTCATGAAGGAGAGTGAATAAGTCTATAGTGGACTGTTACAAACATAAAAATTAAAACCAACAAACACCATGATAATTCATATAGTAATAAATAGAAATACATGGTACACAAAATAAGATGCCACAACGCATGAAATCAAAACAATGATAGTATAATTGAAATAGTAAGACTATCTAATGGTAAGAAACCAACTAAAAATACATGGATACCTATCTAAACTCTTTAAATTGCCCATGAATCACTTAGGTACCCCAATGCACCAACATCAACATCAGCCTAGCTCATATATCGATACCTATAACCATAGAATGTACATCAATAGTACCTGATCGATAATTGATAAAAAAATTACATAACTATAATAAAACATTAATTATATTAAATAGTCCATATAATCATGTGTAGAAATTAAAACATGACATGTCATCAACCTATAGTCAAAGTATTTATACATAAAAACTAACAATATAGTCCAACTAGGTAAATAAATGAAGTAATCAATTATACAAACAATAACAATAATGTTTAAATAGTATATCAAAGCATTAAAAAGATGAGGTCATAACATCCTCCCCTCTTTAAAAGTAAATCATCCCAATGATTAATTAAATAGTCATACACAATACTGCTTAGAAAGATGTGCATCTTCCCAAGTAGCACACTTTTTGCTCAGTGGGTCTTATTAAACTAAAATCAATTGTGTGTCTTTATTTTATAGCTCAATGCTATGATGGTCTAAGATTATCATTGGTTCTACATAAATCTTTTCCTCTTTCTTGACCGATAGATGTTTTCAATCTAAATTATTAGAGGGATCATGTATGTATTTTATTAGTAAAACAACATGAAATACATCATGAATCCTTTATAGAGAAGGATGAAGGAATAGCTGATAAGCAACTAGGCTAATCGTCTCCATAATGTAGAAGGACCAGACAAAATTTGGAGCTAGTTTAGAAGTTTTACCAAATTTTATGGAACTCTTCTCTGGTCTAACAAGCAATTTTTTTTTATCACCCATGCTGAATTTACACAGAGCCTTATTTTGATTAGTATAACTCTTTTGATGATCATATGCCACTTTCAAATTATACCTTATTAATTCCATCTATTTTTTATATTCTATCAATAGATCAGGTCCAATAACAACCATGTTTTCCAAGTTGTCCTAGCCAAGTGGAGTTTTACACTTTCACCCATATATAGCTTCAAAAGGTACCATCTTTATTTTATAATGATAGGTATTATTATATGAAAACTCAAAAAAATGGAGATAATCTTCCCATTTTGTTTTTTGGTCCATGACATACATTTGTAGCATATCTTCAACAACTTAATTAAGCCTTTCATTTTGACCATCCATTTATAGATGATATGAAGAACTAAAATTTAACCATGTTCCAATGGCCACAATTACAATTTTCTAAGACCTTGATGTAAGAAAATTGTCATGATCTAAAAAAATCACTTTAGGTATGCCATGGAGTCTAACCACTTCTTTCATGAAATGTTTTACAAACATAAAAGTGTCATCTATTAGATTAACAACAATGAAGTGGCCAAATTTAGTGGCATTATCAATTACCACAAGCACATGATGTCATGTTTTCTATGTGATTTAGGAAGCCCCATAATAAATTCATGTGAGATTACAACCCACTTTCCTCTTGAAATATCATGAGGGTAGAATATCCCTCCAAACTATCATTCTAAGCATTTTTCCATAAAATTGGAGACATTGTGCTTCATTTGAGGCTATAAATAAAGCCTTCTCAACTCATGTATCATCTTTGTGATACCTGGATGAGCATAATAAGGTGTCATATGCACTTATTTTAACATAAAGTTTTTTAAAACACTTGACCCAGGTACATAAATTCTATCTTTATGCCTTACAAAGTCATTTATTTCAACATAAAAATTAACAAACTTTTTTACTATAGGCTCGTTAGCTAAACTTGCTCTTACATCATAGAAGAATTCATCAACAAGTTACTATTCTAACACAACACTTCTAAAACTTCTTTGTAGAACTAACAAGGTAGTAACATACATGCATCTACTGAGTACATTAGCTACATAATTCTCCTTTCCCTTGACATACGATACGTCCATATCAAAATTTATTAAAAATTCTATCCATTTACATCGATGCATATTTAAATCATCTTGAGAAAATAAGTATTCTAGGCTACAATGACCAGACTGCACCTTAAATTATTTTCTTAGTAGAAAATGTTTCCATTATTTAAGTCCATGGATAATGGTAGTAAGTTCCATGTCATGTGTGGGCTAGTTATTTTCATTCTCCTTAAGCTTATATGACTCATAAGCCACAAATTTACCATCTTGATTCAAGATGCCTCCATATTCTTCCTTACAAGCATCAACCCATACATTCAAATTACCATTTGGGTAAGGAATAATAAGAATGGGTGCTATTGTAAGTAGTATTTTTAGCTTTCTAAAAGCCTCCTCACATTGAGACATCCATAAAAATTTATTTTCTTTGCAGTGCAAATAAGTGATAGGCTAGGATACAATGGAAATGTTTTCTAAAAACTACCAAAAATAACCATCCAATCCCATGAAGCTATGCACTTCATGTACATTTGCAAGAATAGGCCAGTCTAGAATGGCTTTTATATTTGTTAGATTTATAACAATGTCAGCCTTTGAAAAAATGTGGCCAAAATAATGAATTTAAGATTCATAAAATGCATATTTGGAGAGTTTTTCATATATCTTATGTTATCTTAGTCTTTTCAAGACTAAACAAAGGTGTCTATTATGTTTAGATTCATTCTTACAGTAAATGAGAATATCATCAAGAAATACCACAAAAAAATTATCTAAAAAGTCTCTAAACACATTGTTCATAATGTTCATAAAGGTTGCATGAGTGTTAGTTAATCCAAATGATAGCACTATGAACTCACAATGTCCATATAAAGTTTAAAAGGCTATTCTATGAATGTATTATTCCTTGATACTCAACTGGTGGTAGCATGATCTTAAACCATTATTGGACAAGATTGATGCACTTTTAATTTGGTTAAATAAATTATCTATCCTTGGCAAAAGATATCAATTTTTAATTGTTATCTTATTAAAAAAGTGGTAATCAATGCAAAGTCTTAATGTTCCATCTTTATTTTTGATAAATATCACCAGATCACCCCAAGGATACAACCTTGGTCAAATGCTTCCATCTTCCAAAATTTCTTGCAATTGTAGCTTTAATTCCTGTAGGTCATCCACATTCATGTGATAGGGAGCCTTAGATGCAAGGGAATATCTGGACATTATATCAATTGAAAACTCAAAGTCATGTTTAGGTAGTAATCTAGGTAGATTTTTGAGGAAGACATCCATGAACTCGCTCAAAATAGTAAAATCTGTATAAACTAGTTCCTTTTCTTGGGGTAATTCTTACAACTAGACTACATAAATCTTTCAACCCTTTCCAATATCCCTTTTCAATTATAATGTTAAACATGTCCTTTACCTTTTAGACCCTTAAATACTTTTCATTCAACAAGTTGCCCAAGGTCATTAATGCACCACACTCTTTTACCAATGCAGTCAAACATGGCATGGAATTCTTATAGCCAATCCATTCTGAGAATAAGATCATAAGATCAAAGGTGTTATAAATAGATTTAACTTGGTCTTGAATATGCCAAGATCAATTCTAACTTGTTCTAAGCATTCAAGAATAGGAACCCTTTTATTAGTACCGAACTCAACCTCCCAATCTTATCTTATCTTATCAATATAGGTTCAATCATACAGTGATTAACAATAATAAGAGATATAAAATAGATAGTTGTACCTCAATCAATTAGAATAGTTAAGGAAAACCCATTTATAGTACCTCTATTTTCAATTAGGGTAGCCTTCAAGTCAAAATTATAATTATCAGCAATATTGTACACCTTATGATTGGTTGATTGGCCCAATTTCATCTTGGGACAATCCTTTTTATAGTGGTTATCACCACATTCCTAGCAAATAATAGGTCTAGATGGAACTAATGGAATAATATTAGCACCCATGGTTGGTCCACGTTGGTTGCTTTTATGTTGTTACATCTTCAAGTATCCTAATTTAGATGAATTTTAGGGCTTGAAATTTCTATTTTGATTATAAAACTTGTTAAAATTCTTATTATTACTAGCAAATCTATGATTTTGGTCCAATTTTATGAAGTTTTTATTCACAGGAGAAAGAATTTTAGATTTAGATTATTGCCTATTTGATTTCAAATCTTGCCTTGCCTTTTGGCAAGACTTCCTTTGTTTATCCCTATAAGTTGATTTAATGGCTACTACCAAGGTTCTTAGGTTTGTTATATTGATTTCATGCATCAATATCTCCTCGAGCTAAAGTTTGAATTTAGTGATCCTAGTTTCCTCGTCATGCATGTAATTTACATGAT
>JARHVA010000743.1:4505000-4512500 GCA_037957365.1 Torreya grandis | reverse complement strand
ACAAAAATCTTGAAAATAATAAATAATAAAGATAATAAAAATTTAAAATATAATTTAAATTTGTAATGCCACAATGGTTGAATTAATCAAGCCACAAATAACACAAAGTAACCAAGATAATAATCCACATGGGGGGTCATCATGGTAGGTCTAGGTAAGTCCCTTCAGGATTCCAAGTCTTAGAAAAAGAGATTTGACTTATAGTCAGAGTGGCAAGGAGTTTCACTGAGGAGAGAGAAGCAGTTTGCACTAGACTGTTACAAATGTGAAAAGTAGAATAGAAAAACACCATGATAGTTCACGTAGTAAAAAACAATAGTACAACATTATATTTAAGATAATATGCAATAAGGTACAATGATAAAATGAAAACAATACAATCAAAACAATAAGACTGTCCAATTGTAGAAAACCAACCAAAAACACATGGATACCTATCAAAACTCATTCGACTACCTAGGAATCACTTTGATACCCCATTATATTGATGCCAACTTGAGCCTAGCTAATATATTGGTACATGAAACCATAGAATATACATCATAAATACTTGATAGATAAAAAATGTTACATAATTATAATAAAACATTAATTGTAGCAAGTAGTCCATATAATCATCATGTACAAAAATTAAAACTTGACATGTCATCAACCTACAGTCAAAGTATCTCCGCATCAAAACCAATAATATAGTCTAACTAGGTAAAGAAATGCAATAGTCAATTATACAAACAATAACAATAGTGTTTAAATAGTAAGTCAAAGCATTAAAAAGGTGAGACCATAACAAAATAACTACTTATATCTAGAGCCCTTGATTAGTATGTCTCAAATATATGGCATGCAATAGACTAATTCAAATATATATTAAGCTATTTTATGTATCATGATACTTCTCAAACATCTTCGATATGAAATCAACTACTTTAATAAGGCTACTTTAGATACGGTATGCATTGGATCCATTACATGAAATATAATTCTTTGTTATAAATCTCATAATGTTTATATCAATATTGATTATACGTTGCATCAATGCAATGATATACTAGGATGGTCATGGCTATTTCAAATGGGAGTAACACTTGGTAAAAATCATATCTTACATTTGATTATGACCAACTACTACCATTTTTAGAGAAGAAGCATCTAGAAAGAGAGAATATGAATGGAAAAATGGTTTTTCAATTCATACTCAAGAAAAAACATATAATGTAACTAAATGAGAGAATAATGATACTAATAATAAGTAATGCATTAAATAACAACAAAGTTATAATAATCCAATTCAAAAATAATGTAAGGTTGGTTTAAAATATTCTATTGTAACTACATGATAGAATTGGAATGATATGCCTAAATTAGAAGATGAACATCATAAGCCTCTTAGTGAAAACAACATGTATAATACATAACTTAAATATGAACTCTTTTTTATAAGATATTTGATTTTTAGGAGCATGGTTTAATATACATAACTTCTTTATGTTGGCTTCATTTCTCATAATTTCTAATTTTTTGGACATACATATGTACATATTTTATTACATTAACAATTATTTTATCTCTTACACTTATTTTCACATGAACCTTATATTTTTATTTTAAATCCTAATAAATACATCTAAAACATTTATATTTTGATTATGCATCCTTTTACAACAAACTCATCTCACTAAAAATTCTTTATGGCATACTACTCTATCACTTCTACACATAGATTATTGATACATGCACAATCATATGAATTTTTGTCCACATATAATATAAGAATATAAAATTATTCCTGAACTTCCCACACTCACTCTTAATCCATGATGTGGTGATTTGTATATATAGTGGGGCATGTTGTTTTTATTCATTTATTGAAAATTGTGTTTTTATTTATATTTGGTGTACATTATACCTTTACAGATGTTACACATTCTTAAGATTTATTATATTCTTATATGCTTTTACCTTTATAATTTTTAATTCTTTTACTACATGCATGTGAAAAATATAAATAAATTTTAAAAAATAAAAATATTCAAAAATAAAAAAATCATAATTTAAGTGTAACGTATTTTACTACTTATTATTTTGATATAGCTTATTTATCACATGTTTTGTAGATTACATATCCTTTTCCAAAAGAACATGAATTTTATAGTATACATAAAATAAATATATGACATACAGGTTAGCCAACATCCTTTATATATTGTTGTAGATACAACTCAAAGGTATAATATTTAGTATCATTTTATATATTTATGTATTTCAATCAATTATAATAATAATTTATTTTTAATTATTTTATAACATGTATACTAGATATTTAGACCCCTAAGAGGATGAGCTTGGGAAAGTTTGATGTCATTCTTTTATTTATAAGGGCCCAAAAGAAAAACATAATTTTAGGTTTTATTTATAAAATTTAAGAATTTTTATTATTTACACTACATTTTTTATTTTAGCATTTGAATAATAGGTCCACTAGTAAGATGGACTCATGTGAGGAAGAAGTTGGGCTGATTTACTATCCCTCTTCTACTGCTACATACTCAAAGTAAAGTTATATTTATAATATTTAAGAATTAAATTCAATTGTTTTAGTTAATAGTTTTAACATTTTATTATAGTTGGGGTCCATGTCATTTATGCTTCATGAGTTCCCTCCATCAAGTCCTTTGACATGTACACTATCCTCTCCTTATCATCATGCTATATAGTCTCTAAAATGTGTGTATGGCCCGCATTGGGGATTTATAACATCCTTAAATATAATTCATTGGTGAAAAATGGTATGGCCCTATCGTGATTTGATGATGATAATCTATCTCCTTTGACACAAGACAAATAAATAAATTAAATGTCTAGGACTTAGAAAGTGAGGTTATTTGTGAATGATGACATAATAATATTGGATGATTCTTATGTTAAGTAAGTGTTTATATATATATATATATATATAAATATAATTTACAATACATTTAAAATTATATTTTGTTAATTATAAGTATTTTAAACAAATAAAATAAATTCACTGTAAAACATTATTATTTTAACATCCCAATCTTTCATAAAAAATGTTTATGATGGAGAATATCTAATGACTCACCAAATAAATTGAAAATGAATTCAAAATCATTTATTATAACACAAAATTAGTTGGATACTCTTCAACAACTAGGATTACCAGGATAAGAAGGCATATGATAATAAAGCTATTATATACCTTTTTTTTAATAATATTAATAATGAATTTTTAGTGAATACAATTGGAATTAAGAATTAGAGAATCTATAATTTGATCCATATTATTTTTGATATTTTAAAGTACTTTTTAAGTTCATCATTAGAACAAGAATGATATTGAAAAGAATCTCCTACTTGAATAGAATAAATACATGAAGTAAATCAATAACAACCATATAAAACCTAAATATCATAATATTATTTTATATAATGTAAATATTATTTGAAATATGTCATCTATAATTTATAGATGATATACAAACAAATTACATATGTAGATAGAATAATACATTGATCCCCTGATGTAACTAATTATAATTTATAGATTAATTATAACCTGATATAAATGAATTTTTAGGTAAGTTATAATGTTTAATGAGAATTTAAAATTTGTGAAATTTTTATATTAGACTGTTTATATATTTCCAAATTATTTCAATTAATGCAGCAAATAAGAATAGCCAACAAAAAGCCAATGAATTTATAGTTACTCAAGGAATTATTGGGACTTGTATGGTTAGAGTAAGCAAAAAATCAATACACAAGCTTGAAAGTTTTTAATATCTTATTTTCAATAAGTTTGTTAAGTTATTTTATATAAAATAATCACCTATTTGTATGAAAAATATTATATTTCAAAATCAATGATATAAATGAAGGGCTGTCGAGGAATTGAAATATTGTTCAAATCTCAAGGATTGATCATAGAAAAATTCAATGTGTGGGCATAGGCGAGGGGTTATGTGTAGGTAAGTAAAGTAATATATAATTTGCTATATAATTTATAGTTTTAGTTAATTATGTAAAGTGTAATTTTATACATTTATATTAGAATTACAGTATGTTTAATTTTTTGACGTATAAATGTTTTGTCATATTATATAATCCTGCGATTGATAAGGATTTGATTATATTGATTGCATTTATAAATATTTTGAGTTAGAGAATGCCTCATTATACACTTTCGATATTTATGATGGTTATATAAAAGTGAAGAAAAAAAAGAGTCATATTTTCAGTAAATCATATATAATTTTTTATTTGAAAGAAAGATTATATAAATTTAAATTTTTAAAACATCATACATTACCATATATATATGTATATATATAGTATGACAATTTACAAAATTCTTGTTTATTTTTGAATGATTCAATTCACAATAATATAATATACATTAATTATAAATAATAAATACATAAAAATATAATTATAATTATATATATGTATAATAATATATTAAATAAATATAAACAATGATTTAAAAAATTTCCCAATTGCAGGGGCAAACACGATGCCAACTTGATTCTAACTTTCAATACGATTTCGGCATGAATATGGTGTAAACAATATATATAACAAGAAGATTAAAAATGTTTAAATAAAAATTCCATTAATTTTAGTAGAATTCTTCAATTCAGTTTCCTGGCATCAAACAATTTAAAAAAACTATTTGCAATAGTTTTCACTATTCCATTGAACAAGTGTTATGTTAAAAAGTGTTATGGCTTTTTGACACAGTTTTTGGCGAACTTGTTCTCTCTTAAAATGTTTAAGGGTTATCTATTTTTGTTATTGCTATCAACAAACTCTAATTTTTTGAACTTCCGTATCATTGAAAACCTATAATATTTTCACAAACAATTTCTTTGTCCTGTTCTGTTTCTTCATAGTTTTCTCTTAGCGTCGTTTCCCTTAAACCTAACGATTCATTTCATTGTAAATATTGTTTCTTAATTGTATAATTTCTTATAACTTTGAGTTTATCATTCTCTAATCTTATAATTAACCCATGTCTCCTAATTCTTACAATAATACAAATCTAACCTGATCATATATTTAAGCTTAAATATTTGCAAGATTCGGTTAACAATCTAATTAGATTAACTATTTTTATCAAATTTTAGTCGTGTGTTTAACTGGTCTGAACATGACCTCCATAACTAGTCATTACCATAATATTAATGATAAAACAAAATAAATGTTACCAGATTTTAATTGTGTTTAACTGGTCTGAACATGACCTCCATAACTAGTCATTACGGTAATATTAATGATAATAAGTAGTCATTACCGTGATATTAATGATAAAACAAAATGAATGTTGCCACAACGGAGTGAGATGAAGTGAATCCAATCTATGAAGCACAACACGGAATAATAGAAGAATAGAGGTTATATTGCTTTCCTTTGGATTACAATAGACCAAAATCAAGTAAAAGTGTGAGTGTGTTTCCTGAAGCGGAGAATCGGAATTAGGTTGCTGGGTTAATATCCTTATTACTGTTCATATCGAGGCTGCTTTTATTTTGGGCAACAATTAGGATGTGTAATATGCGGTCCACAGTTCTTGCATGATGGTAAGCGCTCCACAATAGAAAACTGAGTATCAGAATCTTGTTTGTTGTTAATATCTCCATTTGTATTTACATTTTCCTTAGGGTTATATCGAGCAGAGACATGGAAGGCAAATATAACGTTGACAACAAGCAGCACCGTCATGATTTTGATAAGCATTGTTCTCGCCATGTTTGCCGGTAGAGAGCGTTCTTTAACAAGGAAACTTGCTGACTGTTACAAATGGATAACTCGAGAGACAAATTATCTCTGAATCAGGGGAAATATAATTTATCTTGGAAAACAGAAGATGAAGATGGAGATAGAACGCAAGACAGATTTATAGGGCAAGGCTACACGCGTTAAACGCTTTGAATAGTTCCATAGAAGTCGGAGAAAATCAAAGTCAGAAATTAATATAAATTTGCCATGGTTGCTTCCGACGTCGTGTTTTTCAATGCTTGACTGCCGATTTTAGAATGAGTGAATTTGAATTTTGATACTTCCTTTAATGTTGACATTTTCTAATTCGACTAAGCCACCAATAAACATTTCCGAACGGAAGGGCGGTTTGTTTGACGGATTTTTCGTGGTCTTCATGAAACATAACGGAAAATTACAACGAGTGAATTTCTTTTGAGATACTCTGTATTATGTTGACCCTTTCTAAGCATATTATGCTTGATGGTTTGTGCCAAGCGTTATGTGCAAGGTTTTCAAGTTGACTTTAGATGTAATATCAATTTTTTGCGTCTTCTTGTGTCTTGTAATAATTTTGGTTACTGTTGGGATGGGCACTTCTCACTTCTTGTGCTTACCTGAGATCTTATCCTCATTCGTATCCATGTCATTGAAAATTTCGGATATAATTTTGATTCATGGTATTCATTATGATTTTAACAGTTGTATTAATCTATACGATTTTAGTAACTTTTTAATGGTTGTGTCACATAATTCTCTACCTATATTATTACATGGTTAAAAGACATTTTATGAGTAGTTGTGTTTATCATAAATTATTTATAATGTAATTTTTTTTCATTTTGGCAATACACTATGATCAATAGTTTCACTAAGGCTTAAATTTTTACATAGTAAAAAAAAGTTATGAGCCATAAATATTCATGCTACTTTTTATTTAATATTTACATGTAAAAAAAGTGATGTTCTAATGTATATGTCACTATATTTTGAATCATAATAATACATAACTTATTTAATATGTAGGAAGAAACTATGCTTCAAATATGAGTAATTGATACTCTACTTTATGTAGAATTCTAAATATTGGTATCCTTTTCAAGAACACAAATTATTCACATTAGAGCCACCAATTTAAATGTATGAGAATTTTTTTTTAAATTGTAATTTATATTAAATTTTTTTATAACTAGTACATATATCTTATATACATCTATCTGAAATATACCAGTAGATAACAATCTTGAGGTTTTTATTTTGGATTTTTCATATCCATATTAATAATAACTTGACTATCATTTTCTCCAATTTAACTCTGACTATTTACACTATAACCTATTTAGTTATACCAATGTGTTATACTTAAAAAATAATTTGAAAATAAAGGGATCCTAACTCTATTATATACACAAAATATTGTGATTTTTAGATAAACTTATTTAATAAATAAAGAAAAGACTTATATGGTTATCAAATAGACATCAATTTTAAACTTGAAATTAACTTGAGATAATCAACTAAATATCAAATTGAAGATCAAACATAAATATATTATACACAAAAAATTAAATAATTTAAAAACACAAAAAATATAAAAGGAATAAAATTAATTAAAAAATAAATAATAAATTCTAAAAATGATGCCCAAGAGAAAGGTTTTGAAATAGGATTTTAGTTGATTTTATTTGTTGAATATAATCCCACCCAAATTGGAAGATCAAA
>JARHVA010000743.1:4492500-4500000 GCA_037957365.1 Torreya grandis | reverse complement strand
TAAGGCTACTTTAGATACGGTATGCATTGGATCCATTACATGAAATATAATTCTTTGTTATAAATCTCATAATGTTTTAATCAATATTGATTATACATTGCATCAATGAAATGATATACTAGGATGGTCATGGCTATTTGAAATGGGAGTAACACTTGGTAAAAATCATATCTTACATTTGATTATGACCAACTACTACCATTTTTAGAGAAGAAGCATCTAGAAAGAGAGAATATGAATGGAAAAATGGTTTTTCAATTCATACTCAAGAGGAAAAAAATAATGTAACTAAATGAGAGAATAATGATACTAATAATAAGTAATGCATTAAATAACAACAGAGTTATAATAATCCAATTCAAAAATAATGTAAGGGTGGTTTAAAATATTCTATTGTAACTACATGATAGAATTGGAATGATATGCCTGAATTAGAAGATGAACATCATAAGCCTCTTAGTGAAAACAACATGTATAATACATAACTTAAATATGAACTCTTTTTTATAAGATATTTGATTTTTAGGAGCATGGTTTAATATACATAACTTCTTTATGTTGGCTTCATTTCTCATAATTTCTAATTTTTTGGACATACATATGTACATATTTTATTACATTAACAATTATTTTATCTCTTACACTTATTTTCACATGAACCTTATATTTTTATTTTAAATCCTAATAAATACATCTAAAATATTTATATTTTGATTATGCATCCTTTTACAACAAACTCATCTCACTGAAAATTCTTTATGGCATACTACTCTATCACTTCTACACATAGATTATTGATACATGCACAATCATATGAATTTTTGTCCTCATATAATATAAAAATATATAATTATTCATCCTCATTCCCCTGAACTTCCCAAACTCACTCTTAATCCATGATGTGGTGATTTGTATATATAGTGGGGCATGTTGTTTTTATTCATTTATTGAAAATTGTGTTTTTATTTATATTTGGTGGACATTATACCTTTACAGATGTTACACATTCTTAAGATTTATTATATTCTTATATTCTTTTACCTTTATAAATTTTAATTCTTTTACTACATGCATGTGAAAAATATAAATAAATTTAAAAAAATAAAAATATTCAAAAATAAAAAAATCATAATTTAAGTGTAACGTATTTTACTACTTACTATTTTGATATAGCTTATTTATCACATGTTTTGTAGATTACATATCCTTTTCCAAAAGAACATGAATTTTATAGTATACATAAAATAAATATATGACATACAGGTTAGCCAACTTCCTTTATATATTGTTGTAGATACAACTCAAAGGTATAATATTTAGTATCATTTTAAATATTTATGTATTTCAATCAATTATAATAATAATAATTTATTTTTAATTATTTTATAACATGTATACTAGATATTTAGACCCCTAAGAGGATGAGCTTGGGAAAGTTTGATGTCATTCTTTTATTTATAAGGGCCCAAAAGAAAAACATAATTTTAGGTTTTATTTATAAAATTTAAGAATTTTTATTATTTACACTACATTTTTTATTTTAGCATTTGAATAATAGGTCCACTAGTAAGATGGACTCATGTGAGGAAGAAGTTGGGTTGATTTACTATCCTTCTTCTACTGCTACATACTCAAAGTAAAGGTATATTTATAATATTTAAGATTTAAATTCAATTGTTTTAGTTAATAGTTTTCACATTTTATTATAGTTGGGGTCCATGTCATTTATGCTTCATGAGTTCCCTCCATCAAGTCCTTTGACAGGTACACTATCCTCTCCTTATCATCATGCTATATAGTCTCTAAAATGTGTGTATGGCCCGCATTGGGGATTTATAACATCCTTAAATATAATTCATTGGTGAAAAATGGTACGGCCCTATCGTGATCTGATGATGATAATCTATCTCCTTTGACACAAGACAAATAAATACATTAAATGTCTAGGACTTAGAAAGTGAGGTTATTTGTGAATGATGACATAATAATATTGGATGATTCTTATGCTAAGTAAGTGTTTATATATATATATATATATATATATAATTTACAATATATTTAAAATTATATTTTGTTAATTATAAGTATTTTAAACAAATAAAATGAATTCACTGTAAAACATTATTATTTTAACATCCCAATCTTTCATAAAAAATGTTTATGATGGAGAATATCTAATGACTCACCAAATAAATTGAAAATGAATTCAAAATCATTTATTATAACTCAAAATTAGTTGGATACTCTTCAACAACTAGGATTACCAGGATAAGAAGGCATATGATAATAAAGCTATTATATACCTTTTTTTTAATAATATTAATAATGAATTTTTAGTGAATACAATTGGAATTAAGAATTAGAGAATCTATAATTTGATCCATATTATTTTTGATATTTTAAAGTACTTTTTGAGTTCATCATTAGAACAAGAATGATATTGAAAAGAATCTCCTACTTGAATAGAATAAATACATGAAGTAAATCAATAACAACCATATAAAACCTAAATATCATAATATTATTTTATATAATGTAAATATTATTTGAAATATGTCATCTATAATTTATAGATGATATACAAGCGAATTACATATGTAGATAGAATAATACATTGATTTCCTGATGTAACTAATTATAATTTATAGATTAATTATACCCTGATATAAATGAATTTTTAGGTAAGTTATAATGTTTAATGAGAATTTAAAATTTGTGAAATTTTTATATTAGACTGTTTATATATTTCCAAATTATTTTAATTAATGCAGCAAACAAGAATAGCCAACAAAAAGCCAATGAATTTATAGTTACTCAAGGAATTATTTGGACTTGTATGGTTAGAGTAAGCAAAAAATCAATACACAACCTTGAAAGTTTTTAATATCTTATTTTCAATAGGTTTGTTATGTTATTTTATATAAAATAATCACTTATTTGTATGAAAAATATTATATTTCAAAATCAATGATATAAATGAAGCGCTGTCGAGGAATTGAAATATAGTTCAAATCTCAAGGATTAAACATAGAAAAATTCAAGGTGTGGGCATAGGCGAGGGGTTATGTGTAGGTAAGTAAAGTAATATTTAATTTGCTATATAATTTATAGTTTTAGTTAATTATGTAAAGTGGAATTTTATACATTTATATTAGAATTACAATATGTTTAATTTTTTGATGTATAAATATTTTGTCATATTATATAATCCTGCGATTGATAAGGATTTGATTATATTGATTGCATTTATAAATATTTTGAGTTAGAGAATGCCTCATTATACACTTTCGATATTTATGATGGTTATATAAAAATGAAGAAAAAGAGTCATATTTTCAATAAATCATATATAATTTTTTATTTGAAAGAAAGATTATATAAATTTTAAATTTTAAAACATCATACATTACCCCATATATATATATATATATATATATATATATATATATATATGTATATGGCAATTTACAAAATTCTTGTTTATTTTTGAATGATTCAATTCACAATAATATAATATACATTAATTATAAATAATAAATACATAAAAATATAATTATAATTATATATATATATATATAATAATATATTAAATAAATATAAACAATGATTTAAAAAATTTCCCAATTGCAGGGGCAAACACTATGCCAACTTGATTCTAACTTTCAATACGATTTCGGCATGAATATGGTGTAAACAATATATATAACAAGAAGATTAAAAATGTTTAAATAAAAATTCCCTTAATTTTAGTAGAATTCTTCAATTCAGTTTCCTGGCATCAAACAATTTAAAAAAACTATTTGCAATAGTTTTCACTATTCCATTGAACAAGTGTTATGTTAAAAAGTGTTATGGCTTTTTGACACAGTTTTTGGTGAACTTGTTCTCTCTTAAAATGTTTAAGGGTTATCTATTTTTGTTATTGCTATCGACAAACTCTAATTTTTTGAACTTCCGTATCATTGAACACCTATAATATTTTCACAAACAATTTCTTTGTCCTGTTCTATTTCTTCATAGTTTTCTCTTAGCGTCGTTTCCCTTAAACCTAACGATTCATTTCATTGTAAATATTGTTTCTTAATTGTATAATTTCTTATAACTTTGAGTTTATCATTCTCTAATCTTATAATTAACCCATGTCTCCTAATTCTTACAATAATACAAATCTAACCTGATCATATATTTAAGCTTAAATATTTGCAAGATTCGGTTAACAATCTAATTAGATTAATTATTTTTATCAAATTTTAGTCGTGTGTTTAACTGGTCTGAACATGACCTCCATAACTAGTCATTACCATAATATTAATGATAAAACAAAATAAATGTTACCAGATTTTAATTGTGTTTAACTGGTCTGAACATGACCTCCATAACTAGTCATTACGGTAATATTAATGATAATAAGTAGTCATTACCGTGATATTAATGATAAAACAAAATGAATGTTGCCACAACGGAGTGAGATGAAGTGAATCCAATCTATGAAGCACAACACAGAATGATAGAAGAATAGAGGTTATATTGCTTTCCTTTGGATTACAATAGACCAAAATCAAGTAAAAGTGTGAGTGTGTTTCCTGAAGCGGAGAATCGGAATTAGGTTGCTGGGTTAATATCCTTATTACTGTTCATATCGAGGTTGCTTTTATTTTGGGCAACAATTAGGATCTGTAATATGTGGTCCACAGTTCTTGCATGATGGTAAGCGCTCCACAATAGAAAACTGAGTATCAGAATCTTGTTTGTTGTTAATATCTCCATTTGTATTTACATTTTCCTTAGGGTTATATCGAGCAGAGACATGGAAGGAAAATATAACGTTGACAACAAGCAGCACCGTCATGATTTTGATAAGCATTGTTCTCGCCATGTTTGCTGGTAGAGAGCGTTCTTTAACAAGGAAACTTGCTGACTGTTACAAATGGATAACTCGAGAGACAAATTATCTCTGAATCAGGGGAAATATAATTTATCTTGGAAAACAGAAGATGAAGATGGAGATAGAACGCAAGACAGATTTATAGGGCAAGGCTACACGCGTTAAACGCTTTGAATAGTTCCATAGAAGTCGGAGAAAATCAAAGTCAGAAATTAATATAAATTTGCCATGGTTGCTTCCGACGTCGTGTTTCTCAATGCTTGACTGCCGATTTTAGAATGAGTGAATTTGAATTTTGATACTCCCTTGAATGTTGACACATTGGCCAATAATATCCTCATATCTTTTAAGTATTTTCCTAAAAGAGTTTTCTTCAACACCTAAAGTTTCCCCCATCATCATGGTATCATTAGTGAAATGTTGGTGCATAACTAGGATGATGTTAGAAACCACCTTTATTCCCTTTATAATACCTATAGATACAGATTTTTCTAAAGGTTTCTTCCATCATTATGAAAAGGTAGGGAGATAGAGTATCTCCTTGATGTAAAAATCTCCTAGCAGGGAAAAAACCTTTTAGAACCTTATTAATGATGAATGAGAACATGGGAGATGAGATGCAAGTGGAGAAGAGACCTTTGACTACTTGATTGAAACCAAATTTGTCAATAAATTTATTAAGTTCTATGAAACCCTATCATATGATTTTTTCGTGTCAATTTTGAGGAACATTCCATGCTCGGTTGAGTTAGAAATTGAGTGAATAATTTTGTGAGTGATGATGATTCCATTTGTGATTTATCTTCTAAAGATGAAATCTCCCTATTGTTCTACAATGATCTTATCCAAGAGTATTTTTAATTTCAAGGATAGAGCTTGGTGCATATTTTGTATAAAGTGGAGCAGAGGTTGATTTCTCTAAAATCCTTTCATTAGTTTGCTTTCTTTTTTCTTGGGAATAAAAAATAGGAAGGTGTTATTTAACTCTTGTAGAATAGTGTTAGATTTAAATAATTCAGAGATAGTCACATGCACTTCTTTTTGGATTATATCCCAATATTATTGGAAGAATAGGGGAAAGCCATCTAGTCCCAGGGCTTTATCCCCTTCCATAGCAACGATGATCATTATGACATCTTTAAGGGAGAGAAGGATGAAAATGTTGGTATTGTTAGCCTGGGAAATGACTCCTGAAAGGAGCTTCAAATCCTAAGCTTCTAACTCCTCATTCTAGGGGGAGGTAATAAGATAAGACATTCCTGAATAATTTTATAATCTAAAGTTCTTTTTCTTTTTCTTTTTTATACATCACACCATCTTCCCCCAAGACTTCATGAATTTTTGTTGTGTTATAGTTCTTGGAAGTTGAATGATAGAAAAACTTTGTGTTCATAACCCCCTCCTTTAGGTAGATGCATCTCAAATTATAACACCAATAGGTTTCCTCTTTAACTTTAAGGTTATGGTAGGTTCTTATTAGGTCATCTTCATTCACTTGGAGGAAGATATTCAAGCCTATGAAGTTGATTTCCTCCTCTATCTTCCTTAAATTTTCCTTAATTTTATTCTTATGAATAAAGATGTTCCTTGTGAATAAAAATGTTCCCAAACACTTATTTATTCCAAATTTTCATTTTTATTTTAACATGCTTGAGTTTCAGGGAAATAATATACATGTCTAATCTTGAGACTATTTCTTACCACCATTCCTTGATTGAGCTCAAAACATTTGGGTGGGAAATCCACATTTTTTTGAATTAAAAAGGGATGTTTTTTTATCTTCATCCTTTTCTCACCCTTGAAAATCAAAGGACTATGGTATGCATTTTTTATCAGCTTACATAAAAATTCTATACTTTACTTCCATAGAAGAGATAAAAATAGTAACTTTCTTTATTGCAACAAACTTAAACACATACAAACATAGATTTATGATATCACAACATGGTTAGCATCACAATACCCAAATACAATAAGATAAATAATGACATATGTTTTTCTATGGTACAACACATTTTAAATAATCAAGTCATGTTTTAGGCAAATTAGCTCACTATTTTGATTATGAAATTAGTGACACACATAAATCATTGTATGTAATCCTTTATTGGATGTCTCCAATATTTAAAAAATGGGCATCTCCAACTATCAAGTGATGAACATCAACAATTCAAGTTAGCCAAACATTAGATATATCATTATAGATAATTCTTTTTATAATTTTTATCTTATAAACTTTGCAAGATTAATATAGTTTTTTCTCATTTTACAATGATCTATAAAAATATATACCATAAGATTAGGATATATAACCTCGAATATATCAAAGATGGACAATTAAGCATGATATGAAATCATCCAATCATACATATATAAGACTATAACAAATAATTTTAGATATTTTTGAAAATAATGCTTAGTAAATTAAATGATGAGGATAAAATTAGTAATACAAACTCCATTCACACTTTGCATTTGATAACATATCATACTATCAAATGAAGAATGTAAGCATGTTATCATGAACTTGTCCCACTTATCAATTGAAATAATCTTAACAATTGAAACACAAAATATCATTTCTTACTGAGCATGATCTTCTTACCAAATTTAAT
>JARHVA010000743.1:4475000-4487500 GCA_037957365.1 Torreya grandis | reverse complement strand
AGTGAAGCACTTTTACAATCGATTAATTTTTATAAATAAAAACTAACTAAGGCCAATTCCATTAGATCATGATTTATATCTTCAAAAAATGAGCACATAAGACTAATTGAGCATATTTCATAAATATTCAAACCATCCATACTCAATTTTAGTATTATTAATGCTATATTTGATAGAATAATATTAGACTATTGAGAAATCTCTTTTAACCACACAAAGCACACATACATGCAATGAAAATTAGTTTATAGTTAATAGAATGTTGTAGACTTATACTAGGCGCACTAGTGCTTCTAATGTAACAACCATGGTCACATCACTACCAATTTCTAGTTGAACTAGTTCTCCACATGTCAGGCTTCAAACTACTTTAGTCACTATGACAAGCATAAAAAGTCCTTATTCTTTAGATAGATCTAAGATGGAACCATAATTTAATATAAACATATATGTTTACATATAATTTTTTGTAAGATAGATTCATATCTCTATTTCATTTTGAGCATATGTGTATTTATATTATAATTATGCAATTTTGACCAACCATCTTATTTATATCATATACCTTCATACTTTTCATTAATTATATAATTAGAAATTATAAAATTAGACATTTCTTGGAAGATGAGGAAACCTTACCCAAGCTATATATATTTGTATCCTCCTAATTCTAAAAGGAGGAGAATTATTTTGGCTATTAAGATAAATAACAAATTCTATGAATTATTCTACAAGTTTGTTTTGATGTGCAATTTTTACTCTTCTCCAAACCTATGATTCATTGAAAAAGTTTGATTGTTCTAATATTTTAGTCTTTGGGTTATGTAGAACTACTATTTAATGCATTTATTAATATTTTGCTATACCTAATTTGAATGTTTTGTGATTAATAAGCAGAGACTCCCTTTGTAGATTTGGTATTGCTCTCTAAAAAATGGAACAACCTTTGGTTATAAGAATTAAATTTTTATATGTATAATTCCATTGGAATTCTAACCATGTTTTTCTATTTTATGTGCTAATAGTAAGTTGTAAAAAAATTTAGTTTTTTGAATACTTGTCTAGCCCATAGTGCAAGTTTCAATATAAAAGGGTCTCATCTACGTCTAGATCAGAGAATGTTTTTTGTATCTACCCTTATTTTTTTTAGTTTCTTTTGATCACGACCACTTTAGGTAAGATTCACCCATCCACCCATCTCAAGATAGCCTATAATGACATCATACCCAAACCATCCAAGGTAAATAGCTATTTCGTTCACCACCTTTCGTGCAAACATTGTATCAAATGGAATGGGTGATGAGTAAAGATGGTATATAAATAATGGCTGTCTTAATCCCTTTTACTCGGGTTGCTACTTCATGGTAGTAAAATGGCCAAACCACCTAGGAAAGTCCTTGGTAAGATGTGTATTCTGGCTAACATCTTACTCAATAAATGAGTTTATAGTAGAATATGTGGGGAAGGATTGAGAATTAGGGAAAGGGAAAGGAAAAAGGATGGTTCACAAAGATACTAGACCCTGTGAACACAACTATGTTTCATTAGGATTTTTTAAAATAGAGGAAGATGGTCTAGGGTTTGCATAGACTAAGTCCAACTTGAACACGAAAGATAAAGTTTATGAGTAGGAAAGAATGATTGATGAAAACATATTAAATTTAACTTGTTTTAATATATATATCACTTAAATTTTAATGGTAACAATATTATATTTGTAATCTTTAAATGTGTTCAATTTTCATTATTTAAATAATTTATATAGATCCATTTTTTTTAATCTCAGAAAAATTAGATACTAACAATGGACTTGAACCCCCCAAGTAAAGCATTTGAGTTTGGTCATGCTAAGAAAATAATATTTGGCTTTATTTAGATGTCCCACCCTACCATCATAATTTTAATCATGGATTGAAATCTATGACTACCAAGTCAGATGACTTTAATGTCCCACCTCCCAACTAGTTGGGACAACTCCATGGGGTTGTATTGATCCATTATTACTATACATATTTTAAGTGTTTGTTTCTAAAAATCAAAGGTAAGGGTTCTTGATGATATGTTTAAACTCATGATAATTGCATTCAAACGTAAGCACATGACCACTTCTTTTACATTCCTATTACTTTAGGCAATGCATATAATTTTTAGAATGAAGTAATGGAGTGGTATAACTTGAGTAAATGGATTTCATAAATTTGAAATATTGTTTAACCCCTTTTATAAAGATTAAGGTTTGGGGGAGAATATTTTAATCAAACAAATCAATAATACATTCTAAAAGTAGGCCAATTAAATAATTTTGATTCACAATATTATAATATAGTTCTTAGTTAATAATACTAAATATAGAAAATGTAATGCCAAAAGAATATTATGAAGTTGAAACATGAAGAAGAAACAATAATTATATTATTGACTAGTCTGCAAATAGATCTGATAAGTGCATGTAAAGGATAAACAATTTGATGTTTCAACCTAATTTGTTAGATTTTTAAAAATAGCTCTTTCATAGCTTGGACACTACTATCATAAATTGAATACTAAAATCAATGCTTTTCCCCCAATTTAGATGCTTTTATCTGTAATGAAGTATATCACCTCTTCATAAATTACCATATGCACTAATTAGGTTTTGTTCTCTTAAAAATTTTCAATAATGTGTTTTAGATAATTTTGTTAAGTTAATTTATAAAATAAAAATCCACTACTTTGTAATAAAATTTCAATTCTACAACTAAAGGGCCAGAAAGGAAGTAAAAATATAGTTCAAATCTCAAGGATCGAACATAAAAAAAATTCAAGATGTGGTCTTAGGGGAGGAGCTATGTGAAGGCAAGCAAACTAATATTTGATTTGTTGTATAACTTATAATTTTAGTTAATTAGGTAAATTGTAACCTTATGAAATTATATTATAATTAAAGTGCATTTAATTTTATGGTGGATAGATAGTTTTTCGTAGTTTATAGCCCTGATATTGATTAAGACCCTGATTACATCAATGGATCCATGAGGATTTTCAGTTAGAGGATGCCTCATTATACATATTCAACATTTGTGATGGATATATCCAAAATGAGGAAGAGGAGTAGTATTTATGATAGATCATATGTAGTTTTACATTTGGATAATAAATAAATAAAATTACTAACGAAGTGTAATATATTTTTTATAAATAATAAAATAAATAAATATAAATAATGATTAAAAGAATTACTCAATTGCAGGGGCAACGCCGGCGCCAACTCGATGCAATTTTTCATCATGATTTTGGCACAAACGTTGTGCAAACACGACATAAAATAGGAAGAACAAAAATGTTTACATAAAAACTGCAGTGAACGTTGTAGTGTTCTTCAAGTTAATTTCATGGCATCCAACAAATTGAAAAAGTGTTATGGTTTTTTTACCTGGTTTTTGGCTAACTTGTTTTCTCTATTTATTGTGCTTTGGGTTATATATTTTTAATATTGCGATAGACAAACTCTAATTTATTGTGCTTGCATATCATATGTATTTTCAGAAACAATTTATTTGTTGCATAGGTTTTTCTTAATATCATTTCGATTTACCGGTAATTATTCAATTCATTATAAATATTTTATGGGTATTTTATAATTTATTATAACTTTAAGTTTTTCCACCTGTAACCTCCTTTCCTATTAGCTAGCCCGTCTCATAATTCTTACAGTAACACAAATCCAACACGATCATATACTCGGCTTAAATAATTGAATGATTCTGTTAACATTTTAATTAGATCAGTATTCTTCCTGGGTTAGATATTAATTGTGTGTTCAACTGATCTGAAGATGACCTCCATAACTAGTCATTACCATAATATTAATGACGGAATAAAATGAATGTTACAACACGCAACAGTGGAAGAGAAGAGGTTGTATTGCTTTCCTTTGGATTGGAATAGATCAAAATCAAGTAAAAGTGTTTCCTGAAGCGGAGAATCAGATTTAGGTTGCTGGATTAATATCCGTATTACTTTCATATGCAGGCTTCTTTTATTTTGTGCAGCAATTAGGATCAGTAATATGCTGTCCACAGTGTTTGCAGGATGGTAAGCGCTCCACAATATAAAACTGAGTATCAATATCTCGTTTGTTGTTAATATTTGCATTTGTATTTACATTTTCCTTAGGGTTATATCGAGCAGAGACATGGACGACAAATATAACGTTGAGAACAAGAAGCACCGTCATTATTTTGATAAGCATTGTTCTTGCCATATTTGCTGCAAGAAAGCGTTCTTTAACAAGGAAACTTGATGACTATTACAAATGGATAACTCAAGAAAGATAATTTCTCTGAATTAGATTATCTGGTAAAACAGAAGATGGAGATGAATATAGAAAGCAGTACAGGCGTATAACGCTTTGAATAGTTCAATAGAATTAGGAGAAATTCCAAGTCAGAAAATGGCGTGTCGAAGAGGCAGTCAGTCAAGAACCTTTATTAATATAAATTTGCAATGGTTACTTCCGACGTCGTGTTTTTCAATGCTTGACTGCGGAATTTGTTGATCTTTTCTAATTTGACTAATCCACCAATACACATTTCTGAGCACTTATTTGTATTGAAGGTTTGAGTCAAAGACGTTCAACCATATTCTTAAATATATATTAATAAGGAATCAAAAGTAGTTATAAAATATAAATATTGAAATACATTGTTGTTATTTGAAACAATTATAACATTGAGATATTGGCACAAATATTATGTAATTAATACATAATATCATATGTTTTGATGTACACAGCGGTCTTGTGGGAGGTGGTGGGGGTTGAAAAGGAAAATATTTACCAGCGTTTTTTTATCATGGTAGATTATGTATTTAATCGTATTTAGGATTGATTGTATGAGCAATAGATCTAATATAAATTTGGGGAAAAAATTAGATCGTAAGGAACAAACTAAGTCATGTATTTCCTTTGGTGCTTACTAGTGATAAGGAAGAGATCAGATTGGATATTTGAAAAAATATTCAATGGGAAGGCTTGATATTGTACATTAATTATTTTATGTACATTATTATTGTTGGATTTCATTAATGAATATATATAATGAATAATTTGGAAAGTAAGATAATATGTAATAATAAACTTTTAAAAATATAAAATAAATGTACTAATTATGACTGGGTTTTTGACTTCAAAAAATAAAAATAAAACAAGGAAGGAGGTTTTACTAATCAAGGGTGTGTTTTCTTTGTAGGCTCTTATTTATAATAATCCAAGTCATAAATTTCAAATATGACCTAGAATTCACTAACTATGAAGGATTACAACATTTACATACTAAAAATATTCCACGTCATGGGTTACATAGAGAATAACTTCCTAGGGCTAACCACTTAGCCTTGAATTGCATAAAAAATAGTGAAGGCTTCCTATGAATGACAAAAAAGCCTTACGCATTTGTGATATACACTAAGTTATGTGGAAATTAAAATTCATAGTTACTGATATTTGATGTCTTGACTATTGGGATGATACTGCTCACACCATAACATAGATAATAAATGACAACCACTTTGGCCATTACAACAACTCATTTGAGTGTTAAAACATCAAGAGCATATTTTCTATGAAATGAAAGAGAAATCAAAATTAAATTGAAAAGTATAGGCTTGAAATCAAATGCTCAAGTTCACAAATATTTCATAAAACATTAAACAAATTAATAAGTGTTATTTGTGTATATTAAATATTAAAATTGTAGAGGTGTATAATATTCAACTATTTCAATTTTGATAATAATCTAAATATAGAAAATTACAATTTTTGGAAACCACTAAGAAGGAATATAATTTTCATTCACAATGATATTTAGTTACTATTTTAACTATTTTACTATTAAAATGAGAAGAAGAAATGATTGTGCATGTTTAGTACTAAGCATACAATTAAAAATATGATTTGGATAGGAGGACAATAGTTAGACAAAAAACACAGTCCACCTGAGTCCATTGACCATGGTTTTTTCTTAGTTAATTATGATAGATAGAGGATAGGAAAATACATAGGAAAATACATGGTAGTAAAATGGCCAAACCACCTGGGAAAGTCCTTGGTAAGATGTGTATTCTGTCTAACATCTTACTCAATAAATGAGTTTATAATAGAATATGTGGGGAAGGATTGAGAATTAGGGAACGGGAAAGGAAAAAGGATGGTTCGCAAAGTTACTAGACCCTGTGAACACAACTATGTTTCATTAGGATTTTTTAAAATAGAGGAAGGTGGTCTAGGGTTTGCATAGACTAAGTCCAACTTGAACACAAAAGATAAAGTTTATGAGTAGGAAAGAATGATTGATGAAAACATATTAAATTTAACTTGTTTTAATATATATATCACTTAAATTTTAATGGTAAAAATATTATATTTGTAATCTTTAAATGTGTTCAATTTTCATTATTTAAATAATTTATATAGATCCATTTTTTTTAATCTTAGAAAAATTAGATACTAACAATGGACTTGAACCCCCCCAAGTAAAGCATTTGAGTTTGGTCATGCTAAGAAAATAATATTTGGCTTTATTTAGATGTCCCACCCTACCATCATAATTTTAATCATGGATTGAAATCTATGACTACCAAGTCAGATGACTTTAATGTCCCACCTCCCAACTAGTTGGGACAACTCCATGGGGTTGTATTGGTCCATTATTACTATACATATTTTAAGTATTTGTTTCTAAAAATCAAAGGTAAGGGTTCTTGATGATATGTTTAAACTCATGATAATTGCATTCAAACGTAAGCACATGACCACTTCTTTTACATTCCTATTACTTTAGGTAATGCATATAATTTTTAGAATGAAGTAATGGAGTGGTATAACTTGAGTAAATGGATTTCATAAATTTGAAATATTGTTTAACCCCTTTTATAAAGATTAAGGGTTGGGGGAGAATATTTTAATCAAACAAATCAATAATACATTCTAAAAGTAGGCAATTAAATAATTTTGATTCACAATATTATAATAGAGTTCTTAGTTAATAATACTAAATATAGAAAATGTAATGCCAAAAGAATATTATGAAGTTGAAACATGAAGAAGAAACAATAATTATATTATTGACTAGTCTGCAAATAGATCTGATAAGTGCATGTAAAGGATAAGCAATTTGATGTTTCAACCTAATTTGTTAGATTTTTAAAAATAGCTCTTTCACAGCTTGGACACTACTATCATAAATTGAATACTAAAATCAATGCTTTTCCCCCAATTTAGATGCTTTTATCTGTAATGAAGTATATCACCTCTTCATAAATTACCATATGCACTAATTAGGTTTTGTTCTCTTAAAAATTTTCAATAATGTGTTTTAGATAATTTTGTTAAGTTAATTTATAAAATAAAAATCCACTACTTTGTAATAAAATTTCAATTCTACAACTAAAGGGCCAGAAAGGAAGTAAAAATATAGTTCAAATCTCAAGGATCGAACATAAAAAAAATTCAAGATGTGGTCTTAGGGGAGGAGCTATGTGAAGGCAAGCAAACTAATATTTGATTTGTTGTATAACTTATAATTTTAGTTAATTAGGTAAATTGTAACCTTATGAAATTATATTATAATTAAAGTGCATTTAATTTTATGGTGGATAGATAGTTTTTCGTAGTTTATAGCCCTGATATTGATTAAGACCCTGATTACATCAATGGATCCATGAGGATTTTCAGTTAGAGGATGCCTCATTATACATATTCAACATTTGTGATGGATATATCCAAAAGGAGGAAGAGGAGTAGTATTTATGATAGATCATATGTAGTTTTACATTTGGATAATAAATAAATAAAATTACTAACGAAGTGTAATATATTTTTTATAAATAATAAAATAAATAAATATAAATAATGATTAAAAGAATTACTCAATTGCAGGGGCAAAGCCGGCGCCAACTCGATGCAATTTTTCATCATGATTTTGGCACAAACGTTGTGCAAACACGACATAAAATAGGAAGAACAAAAATGTTTACATAAAAACTGCAGTGAACGTTGTAGTGTTCTTCAAGTTAATTTCATGGCATCCAACAAATTGAAAAAGTGTTATGGTTTTTTTACCTGGTTTTTGGCTAACTTGTTTTCTCTATTTATTGTGCTTTGGGTTATATATTTTTAATATTGCGATAGACAAACTCTAATTTATTGTGCTTGCATATCATATGTATTTTCAGAAACAATTTATTTGTTGCATAGGTTTTTCTTAATATCATTTCGATTTACCGGTAATTATTCAATTCATTATAAATATTTTATGGGTATTTTATAATTTATTATAACTTTAAGTTTTTCCACCTGTAACCTCCTTTCCTATTAGCTAGCCCGTCTCATAATTCTTACAGTAACACAAATCCAACACGATCATATACTCGGCTTAAATAATTGAATGATTCTGTTAACATTTTAATTAGATCAGTATTCTTCCTGGGTTAGATATAAATTGTGTGTTCAACTGGTCTGAAGATGACCTCCATAACTAGTCATTACCATAATATTAATGACGGAATAAAATGAATGTTACAACACGCAACAGTGGAAGAGAAGAGGTTGTATTGCTTTCCTTTGGATTGGAATAGATCAAAATCAAGTAAAAGTGTGACTGTGTTTCCTGAAGCGGAGAATCAGATTTAGGTTGCTGGATTAATATCCGTATTACTGTTCATATGCAGGCTTCTTTTATTTTGTGCAGCAATTAGGATCAGTAATATGCTGTCCACAGTGTTTGCAGGATGGTAAGCGCTCCACAATATAAAACTGAGTATCAATATCTCGTTTGTTGTTAATATTTGCATTTGTATTTACATTTTCCTTAGGGTTATATCGAGCAGAGACATGGACGACAAATATAACGTTGAGAACAAGAAGCAACGTCATTATTTTGATAAGCATTGTTCTTGCCATATTTGCTGCAAGAAAGCGTTCTTTAACAAGGAAACTTGATGACTATTACAAATGGATAACTCAAGAAAGAAAATTTCTCTGAATTAGATTATCTGGTAAAACAGAAGATGGAGATGGATATAGAAAGCAGTACAGGCGTATAACGCTTTGAATAGTTCAATAGAATTAGGAGAAATTCCAAGTCAGAAAATGGCGTGTCGAAGAGGCAGTCAGTCAAGAACCTTTATTAATATAAATTTGCAATGGTTACTTCCGACGTCGTGTTTTTCAATGCTTGACTGCGGAATTTGTTGATCTTTTCTAATTTGACTAATCCACCAATACACATTTCTGAGCACTTATTTGTATTGAAGGTTTGAGTCAAAGACGTTAAACCATATTCTTAAATATATATTAATAAGGAATCAAAAGTAGTTATAAAATATAAATATTGTAATACATTGGTGTTATTTGAAACAATTATAACATTGAGATATTGGCACAAATATTATGTAATTAATACATAATATCATATGTTTTGATGTACACAGTTGTCTTGTGGGAGGTGATGGGGGTTGAAAAGGAAAATATTTACCAGCTTTCTTTTATCATGGTAGATTATGTATTTAATCGTATTTAGGATTGATTGTATGAGCAATAGATCTAATATAAATTTGGGGAAAAAATTAGATCGTAAGGAACAAACTAAGTCATGTATTTCCTTTGGTGCTTACTAGTGATAAGGAAGAGATCAGATTGGATATTTGAAAAAATATTCAATGGGAAGGCTTGATATTGTACATTAATTATTTTATGTACATTATTATTGTTGGATTTCATTAATGAATATATATAATGAATAATTTGGAAAGTAAGATAATATGTAATAATAAACTTTTAAAAATATAAAATAAATGGACTAATTATGACTAGGTTTTTGGCTTCAAAAAAAATAAATAAAACAAGGAAGGAGGTTTTACTAATCAAGGGTGTGTTTTCTTTGTAGGCTCTTATTTATAATAATCCAAGTCATAAATTTCAAATATGACCTAGAATTCACTAACTATGAAGGATTACAACATTTACATACTAAAAATATTCCACGTCATGGGTTACATAGAGAATAACTTCCTAGGGCTAACCACTTAGCCTTGAATTGCATCATAAATAGTGAAGGCTTCCTATGAATGACAAAAAAGCCTTACGCATTTGTGATATACACTAAGTTATGTGGAAATTAAAATTCATAGTTACTGATATTTGATGTCTTGACTATTGGGATGATACTGCTCACACCATAACATAGATAATAAACGACAACCACTTTGGCCATTACAACAACTCATTTGAGTGTTAAAACATCAAGAGCATATTTTCTATGAAATGAAAGAGAAATCGAAATTAAATTGAAAAGTATAGGCTTGAAATCAAATGCCTAAGTTCACAAATATTTCATAAAACATTAAACAAATTAATAAGTGTTATTTGTGTATATTAAATATTAAAATTGTAGAGGTGTATAATATTCAACTATTTCAATTTTGATAATAATCTAAATATAGAAAATTACAATTTTTGGAAACCACTAAGAAGGAATATAATTTTCATTCACAATGATATTTAGTTACTATTTTAGCTATTTTACTATTAAAATGAGAAGAAGAAATGATTGTGCATGTTTAGTACTAAGCATACAATTAAAAATATGATTTGGATAGGAGGACAATAGTTAGACAAAAAACACAGTCCACCTGAGTCCATTGACCATGGTTTTTTCTTAGTTAATTATGATAGATAGAGGATAGGAAAATACATAGGAAATAGGTATATAAAAATGATAGCTTGGAGGTAGAATTAAAATATTTGTCTAGACATAGATAGTGGTATAGTGCACTCAAGTTGGTGGGTTGTAAAATTATCTAGGTTGACTAGTCATCTAGACGAGTCACTACACTTGTTGTTCTTATAGATTATTATAAATATTATATATCAAACACACGGTTCTAACATATATAAACCATTATGTATTTTACTTTTTATTTGAAACCTTTATGATACTTTAATATCCTAAAAAACTATAAGAAAAATATGTGGAGTATAATGTGTTAAGCTAACCTCAAAAACTATCTTATTTATTGACCGTTGCCTATGTATGTAATACTCCAAGAAGTTAAATCAAGTCCATGTAGTTATCCCAACTAAATTCAGTGTGAGATTTTTATACATTGACTATATTTATGGAGCTAGAATATGGTTTTGATACTTTGTAATGTTGTCTCTTGACTTGATTTAGAAGGCTCTTGATTTGGATTATGATTATTGCTTATGAATACTCCATAATTTTGGAAGAATAGGGATGATTTTCTGAATGTGTATAACTTTTAATGCATTTACTATGTAAATGTGGGGGAAGATGTAAATAATTAATTTCAAAATTTGAAACTAGTTGTTGTTTAGTATGCGACATGATTGACCCAATTAGACAGGGGCATAATGCATTGTTGTTTTCTTAGATTTGACATTTCTAGGAAGATTATAGATAGATGTTATATTCATTTATTTGTCTGATGGTGATTTTCAGTAGCTTGAGAATTTTACATTAAGAGTTTTGCTGAGTGATAATGAAAAACAAAGGGTCAAATCCTTATACGGATAAATGGAATAGAAGAATAGAAAAATAAGTGTCATGCATTAGAAGATAATTCACATGGTTTGAAATGTGTCAAGAATTATCTTTATTAAGTAGGTGTGACCAATTTTATGTGTTTACATTTAATTAAGTTGTCTTATAAACCATGAATATAAATAAAGGAGCTTAGAAATCCAAGTTTTATTTGTATGCCTATAGATGTATGTGACATTATAATAATATCATAAAAAATTTAAAAATACATATTATTTTTTTATTATGGATAAAGTGGGGTGTTTGAGACTAGGGACCCTAGACCCTAAAAGACAAACAAACAAATAGGACCTAAAATACCTAGACACAACCTTAGGTCTGTAAATATAATAAAACAAGCAAAAGGACTTCAACTAGTCTAAAAGCAGCGATTAAAAAACCAACCAATATATTTTAAGGAAAACAACCTCAAACCTATAAATGAAACTTACACAAAAAATTAGAGAAAAATGAATAATAGTGGCCAACAAGCAAGATCAGACAACGCAAAACTACTCTAACAAATTATTTTCATAAGACTTTGTCTTAAATAGTTTTATATTTTATATCTAAGAGACATAATTAATGTATGTGTTTCATTTTGACCTCTTCCTTTTTTCCCCTTCACTAGCTTCCACCCATCCCCCTTGTCTAGGTTTGGCAAATAGGGATGGATATGTCCTAATCAACATTTGGTATTTGAGTCATTAGAGGATCTATTATTCTTTCCCCTGACAATAGGGTAAGAACCTATTAGGATTTGACCCTTTTCTCTGTGGGAGTTTTAGAAACCACTACTAAGATCTGATCAATATTTTACATTTATAATTCTAGTTTCCCTTCCCATTGGGTTCCGTGGATGTGGACACATCACCCTAGACTAAATGTTCCATTGGAATTTTTGAAATAATTTGTACTTCA
>JARHVA010000743.1:4410000-4465000 GCA_037957365.1 Torreya grandis | reverse complement strand
ATTATATTTATTATTTAAATTTTTTTAATTGAAACAAATCAAAACTTTAGCCAATAGGGGTTATTGGGTAGCTAATATTGATTAATAATCATGAAAATGTTTAGAAAGTTAAAAATTTCACCTTTTTCTAGGTTTTTTTATTTAAATGTGGATGGGGAAATAATTTTTAAGATCAAAGTTGTAGGTTTCTTGATTTAATTATTTCAATGAAACAAAATTTGAGATCTTTCAAATGGTATTAAGTTTGTTGCTAAAAATTGGTAGAGTTATTCAGTGTTAATATAGAATTACTGTGAAGAAGGAATTTTTATTAAAGTCATTATAGTTTTTCTAATTTAATTATTTTTGTTAAAACCTAGGTCAAGATAAAACACCCACCACTGGTTATGATGACTATGATAAATGTCATCAAAAGGATCTTATATTATTAAAATTATCAGTAGCAAATAATCTAATCTCAGAGATCAAAAATGTGACCGTTGCATCAGCTTTGTGGACTAATTCTAAATACCAGGCTTCTTAAGCCAGTAGGGTATTTTATTTGAAACTTTTGTTTTTTCTACTAATATGCAAGTAGGTGGCTCCATTTTTGAGTTTTATTACTAATCAAGGACATAAATGATCAATTGAAACTTATGTAGAACCCTGTTGATGAGAAAGATTTGATTGCTCTAGTTATGCAAAATATTCCACCTTCATTTAAGTCATTTGTGGAATATTTTCACATGATTTCTAAGACATAGGGTATGGACTTCAAAAATTTATCTACATTGTTATTTTAGAAGGAGATATGGTAAGAGAAAATAATGTTGTCTATATATACTTATATAGAAAGTAAACTCTTCATCAAGGGAAAGGGTAAGCAGTTTGGTAAAAATACTAGTTCTCCAATAGAAACTTATCAAGTAAGTGGTTATAATAAGATATCTAAGTTGAAATGTTTTTACTATAAGTAACCTAGTCACCTTAAGAAAGATTGCAGAAAAAGACAAGATATGCCTAATCTTAGAAAGAAAGCTCATCATACGGATACAGCTGAAGGTGAAGGTGAAGAATAATTTCTTAATTTTTCTTTAATGGATTTTCACGAAAATTTTGTGATGGATCAAGCTTAATACTTTGATTCAGGGGCATCTCACTCTTATACATGCTATAAGGACTAGTATGTGGATTTTCTTAAAAATGATAGTAATAATGAATATATATCTTTAGGAGATGGTAAAAGTCATTTTTTGATAGGATATGGTAATATTCAAATGACTTTTAATTCTAAAATTTAGTATACATTTAAGAATGTTACGTATATTCCTGATATGAACAAAAATTTACATTTAATTAGTGAGATCACTTTAAAATCTGATTTTGTTTTAACGTTTTAAGCACAAAAATGTTTAGTCACTACCAGAGATAACAAGAATATTATTGTTGGAATTGGTGAGAAAGGCTTGTATAATCTTATAGATCCATAGAGGGTAAAGGAATGTGCAATTGCTATGGTTGATAACACAAGTTCACTATGGCATGAAAAGTATGGGCAAATTAATTTCTAGTATTTGACTATATTAATCAAGACTAAGATGGTTAATAGGATTCCTTATATTCAGTATAGTCATCATGTATGTACTAGATGTCAGTTGAGGGAGCAAGTTAGAAATTCATTTGATGTTGGTAAAGATTCAAGAGCTAAGGGAATATTGGATTTGGTACATGCAAATTTACATAGTCCAATGCAAACACCTACCCCTTTTGGAACCTATTATTTTCTATTATTGGTTGATAACTTCTATAGGAAAAAGTGGGCATACTTTCTAGTGAAGAAATATGATTATTTTTCTATTTCCCTTACTTAGAAAGCTATGGTTGAAAAATAAGTAGGATGGTCATTGAAATCTCTTACAATGGATAATGGGGGTGAGTTCGTATCAAAATAATTGAAGGATTTTTATTCCATTGAAGGCATACATAGACAATGTACTACCCCTTACACTCCATAGAGAAATGGAGTTGTGGAAAGGTGAAATAGGATAGTGATGGACATGGCTCACAATATGGTCCAAATTAAAAATGTCTCATATAGATATTGGGTAGAAGTATAGAATACATCAATATACATCCTAAAGAGAAGTCCTAAAAATTCACTGGATAATATGACTCTAGAGGAGGCTTGGTTAGGTCTACCTCTAGATGTAAGTGGTTTCTAAATTTTTGGTTGTGTAAATTTTGCAGTTATTCCTAATCAAACGAGAAATAACATGGATTCAAAAAACAAAGCATACATGTTTTTTGGGTATAATGAGTATTCAAAGGCCTATAGATTAATTGATGATTCTAATAACAAAGTTGTGGCAAGTAGAGATGTCATAGTAAATTAATAGATGCCATACTTCATAGTAACTAGTAAAATTTTAGATATTGAGTCATCATTTTCTAATTATTATATTATAATTTGTGGTGTGAAATTTGAGTAGGACTCTTGTTCATTAGTGGAATCATATTCCAAGGAGGGATATAATGTGGGTCACTATGAGATTCCATCAGAACAACTAAATATGCCAAAGTTGTATTTTTCCATAATAGAAGCACTAACAGAAGGAGACTTAGCACAAAGTGTGGAATGAAGAAGATTGAGATTAGGAAATTAGTTTGGCAATAGAGGTGACCATGGTAGTTTTTATCTCACAATTATTGTTTCACATGTATTTGAGCCTAATTATTTTTTAGATACCAAAGGGAATTATGAGTGGGAATCAACCATGCAATTGGAATATGATTCTTTGATGAAAAATAACACTTGGGAGCTCTTGGAACTACTACCAGGAAATAAATCAATTGGTTGTAAATGGATTTACAAGGTGAAATGCAAATTAGATGGTTCCTTGGACAAACACAAAGATAGACTTGTTTTAAAATATTTTGTTCAAGATTCAAGGTTTAATTATGAGGATATTTTTGCTCCTACTATAACGATGGTAACTTTTCATTTGATTATTGTTATTGCTACTCAGTTTGGATGGTTGGTTCACCAAATGGATGTCAAGAGTGTTTTCTTGAGTGGATATCTAGAGGGGGAAGTCTACATGGTTTAGAGATAGGGTTTTCAGGTTCCTATTAAGTAATATCTTGTTTGTAAGTTAATCAAGTCCTTGTATGGGCTTAAGCAGGCTCCTTGAGCCTGGTATATGAAGATAGATACATACCTTAGGAATTATAGTTTTAAAAGGTGTAAATCAAAACTAACTCTCTATGTAAAGGTGTCTAGTGATGATATCTTGAATCTCATTGTATATGTTGATGATTTATTTATCATTGGGAGTAGTTATAGTCTCATTCAATAGATGAAGGCTAATATTTGTTGTAATTTTGATATGATAAACTTTGGACTACTAAAATACTATTTTAGTCTTGAGTTTTAGAAAGGTGATTATGTTGTATTCATGTTATAGAATAAGTATGTAAAATCATTGCTGGAAAGGTTTAAAATGATGGATTGCAATCCAACTCACAAAACTATGGATGTTGGACCTTAAATTTCAACTGACGCTGATTCACCTCTTATCAATGAAATAGTGTATCAATAGCTAGTGGGTAGTCTCATTTACCTCACTACCACTAGGATGGATATTTGTTTTGAAGTGAGTTTTCTATATCACTTAATGTCTAAACCATAGGAAGTACATTGGTTAGTTGTAAAATTGGTATTAAGATATGTCAAACATATTCTTGACTTTGGCATTCTATATGAGAAGTTTGTAAATTTTAAGCTTTCAAGATATTCTGACTCTGATTGGGTAGGATCAGTAGATTAAATAAATTATAAAAAAGGTTATGTATTCACTCTTGGTTTAGGAGCTTTCTCATGGTAGAGAAAAATATAAACTATAATGGAATTTTATTTAGTGGAAGAAGAGTATAAATTTGTGTTTAGTGCAAATTTTGAAACTATGTGGATAAAAAAAATCTTGGAGGATCTTCAACTTGAATCATCAAAACCTACTCCAATTTTATATGACATCCAAACTATTCCAAAGATGGTGAAGAATCTAGTACTCCATACTGGGACCAAACACATTGAGTTTCACCATCATTACATCTGGTATTTGGTTACTAATGAAGATATTAGTCTCTTCTACTACCCTAATATAGGATAGCCAACTAATATAATGACCAAACCACCTTGTGCAGACAAGTTCATAAAATTCAAAGATGAAGATGGTTTTGTTTATGGTTCTGACATTAATGGAGGGTGTTAGCGTAATTATGTATTTACCTTGGGTTATTAACTAAGGTAATAAGTCTATGGTTAATTTCCTTAACCACTTGGGTTGAGAGGTTACTTTTTTATAAGGATTAGTTATTTAATAATAGTTGGCATTGGTTGTTTTACCCATCCTTTTCACATGATTATCAATTGGTTTATTTAGTTGCCTATTTAATAGGCCTTATTGTATTGTTCTAATACGCTATGTATGTTGTGTAATGTAATCTAGTTCTTTTTCAATCTCTATGTTCTATCTAATAAATTTTATAATGGATCTAGTGTATGCACATATCACACTCAATTACTCATGAATCATACATGTGTATAAAATTAAATATGATATGCTATCTATTAAGATAAAGTAAACAATATATGAAGAAAGTTATTAAATATGTAAATTCTTAATATTTTTTTATTTTTTCTTTACTTTAATGTTTATTGTATTTGATTTCAGATTTTTTTTAATTCAAAATATATCTAGTGAGCTCAACATGAGAAAAAAAAAATATGGGGATTTTTAAATAAGTAACATTTCATGAAAAAAATGTGTCATATGTGTGCATAGTAGAATCATAAAGTGTGTCATGTTATTTTGATAACATTTTATGTGAAATATTTTACTGAAGTTTTTAATACTTTATTTGATAATATAAAAGTATTCCCTATTTTTTCATGAGAATGACCTTGTTTTCATGATAAAATTTAGGATGCAGTTGTTTCTATCAACCATTTCTCCCATTGATTATCACAATGATTGTCTGATAACAAAATTTTATGCACTTGGATTGTAAATAATTAAATAAATTATGTGAACAAAATTTTCAATCAAGTGGAAAATATAACATAATTTAACCCTCACTTTACTCAATTTCATTATTTTTATATATTTTTGGATAATTATTTCAAAGATAAGTAAGAAATGACATAGAACAAAATTTGCTATCTTGATAGTCCATAACCTTGATATCTGTAAATTGCTTATTATCTATGCGATTAGTGATGATGAAAGGGTCAAGATATGAGGAAAGAATTGTAATCTTCCCATTTTTAACCATATTTGTAACTTTACCCTTTTCAAGTGTTTCATGATTTTTTACCTCATTTGTTATAAATCATTCTTTAATCATGTTTTTTTCTTACCTCGGGTTTGATTTTTTGATTGTTTTTTTTTTAACATTTATTTTGAAAATACATTTATTTTTTAGTTTTTTAATTTCATGTTGTGAATTTTAGTATTTAATTGATCTTGATCTTTTTGTAGCATTTCCTTCTCTAACATTTCCCTTTGAATCTCTATTTTGAAATGATTTTGCATTTTAAATATTTTATCGCTCTTAGTTTTATATTTGTGAATGTTTAAACCATTTTAGAAAGAGTAATTTTTAGGGGGATAATATATTAATAAAACAAATGGATATTCTATTATAAAAATCACACCAATTAAATATTTCATATTCCCAATATTTTGATAGAATGTTGAATTATGAAACAATGATAAATATATAAAGTATAATGCCAAAACAATATTATGAAATTTACAAGATGGAGAAGAAATAATACATAATTTATTGATTGATGTGAATTCATATATAATAATAATTATTTAAAGATAACATAAAATGATGGTCTTTTATTATTCATCATATTCTATAAAATATGTATCTGGTAGCCTAGACATAACCATACAAATTAGGACCCTCAAGTCAACACTTTTGTTCGAAATGAATAATAGGTCCTTTTTAAGATTCAAATCTTTCACATATTAAGATTAATTGTTTCATTTCATATTATCTACTTGGATCTCACATATAGGTTATGAATATTAGTATTTTTCTTAAAACCCTATATCCTCCAATTAAGGCATGTCACCTTATAAAATAAGGATTAATGGGCTCAATTGAATTTGACTCAACCTCATATAAACCTCTATTAATGAGTACTAGGTACATATACATATACTCTTAAGATCAAATTGTAACTATGTATTTATTCCTCTTATGTAGGCTTTTGTGTGAAGAATAACACAATGTGTTATATGTGCATGCATCTAGTGATCTAGCTTGTAAATTTATAAATGTTCTTCATGGACTAGTCTATGAATGCATCATACCTCTAATAATAATATTCCTATGATTCATTTATACATAGGGAATAATATGACAATTTTTCATACATAGAGGTGATTTTGATTTGTAAAGACAAATGTTTGAGTGATTTGTACTTGATAATAATTAATGGTAATTTACTTATATTTATACAACATATTTTAAAATCATCTAATAGGAGGATAATTAATAACTATAGGTCAACCCATACATGTCTAAATTTTTAAATATTTTATTATTAGTAAGGCTTTGACACTAGTATTAGATACTAGAAACTAGCATTGATGCTATTGTGCTAGTCTAGATAGTAATTTCTATAAGGATATAATGTTTCTAAATATATGTAACTCCAAAAGAATGAAATAATTGATATTTTGTGAATACTTTGGCATTCAAGTGATATGAGTAATCATGATATTAAGGCTGGACTATAAGCTAAAATTCAGTCATATTGAGATGGAAAAGTGAACATTTTAGCAATGAGGCAGTCCTAAACTTAACGATTGAGCTATGAGTGATATTCATCAAGTGTAAAAAACTAGTTTATCAATTAAAATCAGGTTTTAGTATCTACAAATGCAAACATCCACCTTTTAAATTTTTAAAAATAAAATAAAAAATCAAAACACCTATAATTAAATCTTTAAATGATGTAAATAAATTAAAAATCAATATTTAGATATATTACTTGGATATAAATATAGGTGTAAAAAATATAAATCTAATAGTGGGGGAAAATTCCTAGTACGAGTAAAGAAATGTCTAATACATATTTTAATTATTTGAAAATGATGTATTAACCATCAAGTTAAAATCTTTCAAACATCTAAACCATCAAGTTCCATGTATAGGAAATTTAATGTATGGGAAATAATATTATGACTATATTTAGTTGACATGAGTTTTTGAAAAGCTCACTTTTTCATGAATTCACTCAAATCATTTAAAAAATGAAAATTTTATTTTCTCTTTAATTTGTAAGTAGATATAAATTCTATAACACAAACCTTATGTTTTATGTGGTCTCTGCTATAGGAAGGAAAACATGGGGTATTTTTATAATTATAGAGACCTTCAATGGTGTACATTTTTTTAATTTTTTATTTCATTAATTCATCAAAAAATAAGAAACATATTGAAATGTCTCATTAACATGAATTTGTGTGCTTAAACAAATTATCTAATAATTATTTTTTATATTTAAAAATTTGTAGAGGCATATTATGTTCCTCTGAAAAATTATTACATTTTTCTAAGTGCTGATTTTATTTAAAATTTATTTATGGTTTACCTTTACATGCTTAAATGAATTGGGTTGCTTGTGTTTTTTATATGAATTGAATTGAAAATAGGTCTTTGTTTGCACTTAAAATTATATAGAATGATCAAAAATTGAAATGGTGGGTTTCTGATCATACAAAATAATGAGAAGAATGGACCAAATTATTCCTACCATGACTATATAGTTTCACTCCAAACATTTCTTTTGAATAGGTACGTACCCTGTACATGTATGAAACATAATATGAGATTTCCCCTACTAGGTGTGCCAAGAATGTAATCATGAAAATCACAAATAGTTTTAATATAAACCCAAAGTAATTATAAAATCTTACACTAAATTAAGCAAAAATATCTCTAATTAATCTATTAAGAATTTTATACATCCACTTACCATGAAGATGTCCTTATTGTGTGGATTTGTTCAATTTGATTTTAGTTGCTCAATTGATTTAGCAAAATAATTTAGCATCATGTCCCTATAATTGATGATTACATGATTGGATTATAAGATAATGTCAATGTCTTGTTCTTACAATGGGAATGGTCTCTTTATGTGTTTCAATATTGATAAAAAAATGAAGAAAAGGGGATCAATTTATAGATTCTAAATTGGGGAAATGGACAATTGGATTTTTTTAGAATTCAATGTCTAAGAAAACATTTTAATTAAATGAGGGTTGTGGTTTTATTGAATAATGGATACTAGGGAGGTATGGGCTTCATCTAATGAGGAATGGGATTCATTGATTTTATTTTTGGATTAGTATTTCATGATTTAAATTGAGATTGATGAATTGATTTTTATTTGTTTTCCTTTTATTTCTATGTTATTTGGAAGAATGTGTGCATTTATTTCATTATTAGGGATTAATTGACTATTTAATAAATATTAATTAGATAATTAATCATTTGGTAACATTATATGGATCATGTAAGGTCATTAAAGGATTATAATAGTGTGATTAATTTATTGGTCATGATGGTGCGATATAGGTAGATTTGCTAGGGATTTGTTTGTAATAATATTAGGATTTCTTATGGATTATTAGGCATAGTTAGAGATGAATATGGATAATTACAGATGATTTATTACTATTAGGGATGATTAAGCGTTATCGAGGATAAAAATGGAAGAGTAGGGATAATTACATATAATTAAGGATAATTAGGGATAATTAAGGATGACTAGGGATGATTAAGGGTGATTAGGGTTGATGTTTAGGAATGATTAAAGATGGTTGGTGATGAAATTAAGTTGAAAAAGTAGGGTGTCTACATCTAGGTATAAGTAAAACACTCTAATTAGATAACTAGAATACTTAGATCAATAATAAATATATATTATTGAGTAACAAAATATATTAGATGAAAAAAGACCCGAGTCTTGTTATTTTTATCACTTTTGGACATTAATCCAATCATCCAAATAAATAAAATTTTGATTATGATTAAATGGTTAGGTTGAGTATTAAAACCAAATTTTAATCATTAAAATTATCCTTCTAATAGCAATAATTTTAGGCATAAACTAAAATTTGTCTCTATAGATAAAAATAAAATATGTTAATTAATTTTTTCCATAGAATGGGTAGGTATATGTGCATAATTAAAAAAACCCACACTATAAATAAAAATAAAATTTTCTCATTAAAAATTTCCATCAAATAGGTTTTCTCTTAGGGCATCACCATAATTATGTTGGCTATATAAAAAAATATCATTGAATATTTCCATCAAATAACAAGATCTATATTCATAAATAGAAAATGCATTAGTTTTGGATAAAATTAAATTTTAATTAATAATTTATCCATTATAATGGAAAATATTCTAAGGATATAAAAAAAATCTTGGTTATGGTTTAATTCAATTATACCTATTTATTCATAGAATCAAGAAAGGAGTTACATGTAATAAATGCTCATGATTGAAAATGGAGGAATAATCATAGGTTATTACAAGATTGTAATTATTATGAAAGGTAAAAGAGAATAATATCATGCCTCTTAACAGGGGCACGATCCTCTATATATTCTTTCTTCCTATTCAACCACCATGTTTTTATTTACTCTACCCAATAATTCTCATGTTATGACATTTCCTCATCTAAAATATTTAATATTTAGCATTATATTCACTCATTATTATTCATTTTTCCCCTTGGCATAGAAATCCACATACTCTATGTTATGTAATACATTTTTCATAATAAAACAAGTAGTATATAACTAAAAACCTATGCTCCATTCTAACACAAGTGTGCCTCCCTCTCCTGACCCAAGGTCAAAATGTTTTTAGAAACAATATTTAAATGATCCAATAAGTACTAATAAAATAATTAAATTCCAAGACCTAATGTTCTTTTAATTTTTTTTAAAACTTATGTTCAGATTAACATTGACATGGGAACTTTTCATCTCCCCATTATTATTATTTATTTTTAAAACAGTTTTACTTATGACAAGGTATAATGCCAAAAATATTCTTTCATAATGAGGTAATGTTATAATAATTTTAATTTATAATAACGATAAGGTAAAGGTCCCTTTTCAATGTCAAGCTTACAAGGCATCATTTGGTTAAGACTAGATCAAGTCATTTTAATCAGTAAAATAACAAAACAAATATAGTATTTGATGCCACATTTTCATGGTTATTAACACATGTACATGACATTGAAGACAAGTCAAGATAGTCTTCGATGGAAATATGAATTGCAAGATGAAACTATGTGATAAACCACATTGTAATAGTTGAGATTTTTCTATGCATATTAGGCCCAAGAGTGTGCTAACACAATGTAAACAATTAATAAATATTATTATTAGTATTTACTATCATGGGGATGATCAATATTGAATACATGTGAGATGGATTGAATCTAACTAATGAGTTTCATTTAACTTGGACCTTTACTTTTAATTTTTTATCCTAATGAATATATTGGTAACACATGTCCTATGATGATGCATCCTTTTACAACAACCTCATTACATTTAAAATTATATGTGAAATTTTAATTTCTCACCCCTACACATAGAATATATATATAATTAACATAAAAAATAACAAGACAAATAAAATTACCAATAGGTTAAGATTATGAACAATAACTTGTATTGATTCCTATTGAATGACTTGAAATAATTTTAAACCCAAACCATGATTAAATAATCCTCAACTCAAAAATTAGAGTTTACATGTAAAATTTGATAAAAACTCAAGTCTAAAAAAATGTTTATGTTTAAAAGCTCCCAAAATATCCCAAAATTATCTTGATATATCACAAACACTATAATTATATTATGGGATGAAATTCAACTAAAGTTTATGTCTGGTTCTAAAAATATACAATTTCTAAAAATAGAAAAACCCTGAAAAAATAATTAAATCACAATTTTAGACATTTAGATGATTACGTATGGCCTCCAAAAAATATCAAAAACATTTTTAGGAAATTAAAACTTCTTGAGAAATCAATGAAATTTTTTATATGGTCATTTTAATGCATGAAAGAGATCAAACAGAGCTACAGGTTAATAGTTATGGTCTCTGTAAGGTTGGCCTTTTTTTTTTGCATCATTCTCCTCTAGTTGAAAATAACTCAATGCCTATGAGTTGGTTTGATTATACTACTACCATTTCTCCTTATCAATATTCTTTAGATCCCATTCTATAATCCAAGTGTTGTTTTTTTGCTACAATCCTTCCCATTCCACCAAATACCTATTATAATTCCCTTGCTTTGTGCTCACTATCTTCATATCCAAAACCTACACTATTTTATCTTTTTTATTACTTAGAACCTAGTGTTCCCTATTTAATTATTTATCTTCCTCATCTTCAGCATATTCTCCATGGAATTCATATAAATCCTAAACATTAAATACTATAGATATATCAAAATTATGTGGTAAACTTACCTAATAGGAATTATCATTGATTTTCTTCACAATTCTTCATGGTCCAATTTTCTTGTACTTTAAATCATTGTATGTGCCTTTTGGAAATATTTATTTCCTTAAGTAAACCATTACATACTCTCCTTCTTAAAATACTTTAAATCTTCATTTGACATCCACTGTTGCTTTATATTTCTCATTACTTTCATGTAACTTACTTCTTATAACTATTGCATATGCTCTACAAATAATTCTAAATCATCACTCATTCAACCTGTAATAGGTAATTTTACCAAATCTAAAATACCCATAGGATTTCTCCCATAAATAATTTCAAAAGGTGACTTTCCTATTAATCTATTCACTAAATTTTTATATGCAAACTCGGCTTGTGGTAAAGCCAAGTCCCATTAATTTAGCTTCTCTCCCACTATGTATCTCAGTAAATTTCCTAAGATTTTATTCACAACTTATATTTGTCCATCTATTTGTAGGTGATATGCAATATTGAATTGTATCTTAGTACCCATCTTCATCTTCAAAGTCCTCCAAAAATGACTTTGAAATTTTGTGTCCCTATCCAAAGTAATAGTTTTTAGAACACTATGCAATCTCACAATATCCATAAAAAATAATTGTACAACCCTAATGGAATCATTGGTTTCTTTACATGCAATGAAATGAACCATTTTAGAAAATCTATCTATAATAAAAAAATTAAATCATTACCTCTTTATGTGTTTGGCAATCCCAACACAAAGTCTATACTCAAATCTGTCCATGGTCCTCTTAGAACTAGTAATCGCATGTATAGTCCATTATGTTATACATGTACTTTATCCACCTAACATATTTTTCACCCTAAAACATACCTTGTCACATCTCTCTTCATCTTTGGCCAAAAATACTTTTCCTCTACCAAAGCTATTTTCTTCATCTTACAAAAATGTCCATCCAAACCACCACTACCTAATTCTCTTATTATATTATCTTGTAGAGATCAAACTAGAGTACATAATTACTTCAATTTGAAGAGATAACCTTCTTGTATAAGATACTCATCATGAATAGTATCTAACGCACCTATCTCAACTACCTTGATAAAATATGGATTAGTATCATATAATTCTTTGATAGCTTTAAATCTAACTACTTCACTCACCATAGTTGTTAATAACTCTACCCTCATGCTCAATACATTATCTACCGAATTTATGTTCCAACACAAAAGTTTACCCCTACAAGAAATAAACCCACTTTGCATCCCTACTATTCAACTTTTTTTGTGTATTCACATGCTTCAAAGCTTCATGATCTATAAGTAGTATAAACTCCTTAGGCACCAGGTAATGCCTCCAATTTCTTAATGCCTGTATAATTGCATAAAGTTCAACATCATAAGTATTATACCTTTTTCTTACCTCATTTCATTTCTCACTAAAATATGTTATTGGCTTTCCTTCTTGACTGAGCACAACATCAACTCCCACAAATGAAGCATCATAATCAATCTCAAACACTTTTAAAAAATACAATAATGCCAAAATTGGTCTTTTGGTAATCTTCTTCTTAAAAAAATAAAATATTTATATGGCTCCTTTAGTCCATATAAATTCCTTCCCTCTCATGCAATTTGTTATTGGTGCCATAATACTACTAAATTTTTTAATAAATTTTATGTTAAAAGTTTCTAAACCATGGAAACTTATTACCTTTGTAATGCTTTTTGGAATAGGCCACTCAACAATTACCTTTGTCTTTTCTTCATCCATTTTCACACCATCTCTTAAAACTACAAATCCCAAAAATATTGAATTATTATGTATAAACCCACACATCTTCAAATTTGTAAACAACTCATTTCTTAACAAATCTATTACCATTCTCAAATGCTATAAGTGTTCTTCTTTAATCTTATTGACTATCAAAATATCATCAAAATAACAACCACAAACATACCAATATATTCTTCTAGCATTATATTCATCATCTTCATAAATGTGCTAGGTGCATTATATAATCTGAATGGCATTACCATCTATTTATATAAGCCATTCCTTGTCTTGAATGTAGTTTTCCACTCATCTCCTTCATGAATTCAAATATGATAATAAACACTCCTTAGATCAATCTTGGTAAAATATTTTGCTCCTACAAGCACATCTATCATATCATCTAAACGAGGTATAGGAAATATATACTTGATTATAATTTTTTTAATTGCTCTACTATCCACACACATTTTTCATATTACATCTTTCTTTAGAGTTAGCAATGCTAGTGTTGCACATGGAATCATAGTTTCCTTTATCACCTTCTTTCATACCAATTCATTAACCTATTTATTTAATTCTACATGTTCTATTGGACTCACCCTATAAGCTGATTGATCGGGTAGAGCTAATCTAGGAATCAAATCAATGTGATGCTAAATATCTTTCATTAGTGGTAAACCATCTGGTAACTCATTAGACATAACATCTGCATATTCTTCCAACATTATTATTGCTTATATTGGTATTTCCACCATTTTGCTTCTTCATTATTTGTTACTAATACATAAAAATAACCTGCTACCTTCATATCTTGGATAAACTCTTTAGTAGATAGCATGCTTCTATCATCTCTTCCTCTTTAAGAGGTAATAAAACTACCTTTATACCACCTTTCCAAAAAGTGTATTTGTTCTTTGATCCATTATGAACTACTTTCTTTCCAAATTCCCATGGTGTCCTTAATAACACATGGCATGCATCCATCAAAATAACATGACACCATATTTCATAATTATAAAATTTTCCTATATAAAACCTAATTAAGCACCTTTTATCTACTGTAACTTCATTCCCTTTTTTAAACCCAAAAATATGATAAGGATTAGGATGATTTTTACATTTCATATTTAATTTATCTATCATTTCTTTAGAAACCATATTTTTACAACTACCACCATATATAATTACTTTGCATACATTTCTACTTTAAGTACATCTTAATAAAAAAATATTTGATCATAGTCATGCATCACCACCTTCTTTACTCTTCCATTATTCGTTTCTTTTATTGATCATGGTTCTTCTCATCTTGAGATTCTCTCCTACATCTACAGTTATAACTTCAATATTTTGATCCTTTATCTAAATCTCAATTAGATTCACTCTTGGATGATATTCTTACCTTATTTATTGATCTTGATAGTGTGAACACCCAAATGCTCTATGCCCTTCTTATCCACATCTATAATAGACATAATATTTGCATTGATTTGAAAACCATCCTCTAGCATTACTATAACCTCATCCTCTCTGAAATCTTCTTCCTTTTTATTGCTATTGAAACCCTTGCCTATTGTCATCTTGATTTTTTGCACCACGTGATGATTCACCTTTATTTGCATTAACGCCAGCTATGGTGGTAGTAAACACATCTCATCCCCTATTTAGAGGGGATCTACCTCTTCTTGGACCAGGAGATGTCCTTATAAAATTTTGTATATTTTGTTTTTATTCTACCTTCAAAGGTAATTGATAAGCCCCCTCCATGTTAAGTATTCTATGCATGCTTAATTCATCTTGAATATAAAATTTCAAACCATTTACATACCCTGCAGCCATCTTCTCTTTTATTTCATCATGCTCCACTCGTATGAAAATACTATAAAATTCCTCTATATACTCTTGTAACTGTATGCTCTTATCTTTACCTTTTCTCTATCTCTCTTTCTATAGGTGACCCACAAAATCATTGCATGACCTTTAAATTTTGTGCATGCAAATTTTACCTTCTTGTCTTCTCTCATAGTCATCCACTCCAAGAATTTCTCCATGCTATTGATCTAATCTATCAACTCCTTTGGTTTTAAACTACCTTCATAATCTAGAAAATTAACCTTGATTCTTTCATTTATTCCTTCTAAAACTTGAACCATCCTCTCTTCCATCAATGGTGGCTACTCTTGTTATTCTTCTTCTTGTTAATTTTATTCATCACGATCTGTATCTTCCTCATCAACACCTTGTCTTCTCTACTAATTAGTGATAACATCTATTAATTATTGAACTTGCATCTTTAACTCTTGTATAGTTTGGTGCATCTGCATAACACCTCCTCATTCTCTCACCATTCTTTACTCTTCTACGATTCAAACATGTTCTAATATGAGATGATAAACCCAAACACTAACAAGACAAATAAAAATACCAATAGGCCATGATTCTAAAAAATAACTTGTATTGATTCATATTAAATGAAATGAAATAATTAAAAACTCAAACCATGTTTAAATAACCCTCAACTAAGAATTTTGAGTTTACATGCAAAATTTAAAAAAAGACTAAACTTAAAAAAAAAAAAAAAAAACCTTTTTTTAAAACTCTCAAAATATCCCAAGAATATCTTGAAATATCTTAAACACTATAATTAGACTATGGGATGAAATTTAACTAAACTTGATGTCTGGTTCTAAAATTATAAAATTTCTAAAAATAGAAAAAACATAAAATAAATAATTAAATCACAATTTTAGACCCTCAGATGATTAGATATGTCCTCCAAAAAATATCAATTTTTTTTATAGGTAGGTAGAACTCCTTAGAATAATAATTAATTTTTTGATACATTCATTTTGGCACATGGAAAAGCTCAAATGGAGCTATGGGTGAAAAGTTATGGTCTATATAAGGTTGGCCTATTTTTTTCTACATCAATATACACCTATTATTCCTTGCATTGAGTTTACACAATTATCTACATTTATGTATAGATATTATATGATAATATACAAGCATTCCTCATCATTCCCCTTAATCTATGTACCATCTTAAGCCATGATGTTATGATTTACATATAAAGAGTGGCATGCTTTTTTTTTCACTTCCTCAAAACTTTTTTTCTATTAACATTTGGTGCACACTATGCCATGACACATACTATGCATTGTTAGGAATTATTACATTCTTATTTTATTCCTAGATTTAACACTTCATCTTACCTGACTACACACATGTGAAAAACATTTAACTATTATTAAAATTTTAAAATATTCTAAAAAATAAAATAGTATTATAATTCAAACATGTTTTACTTGTTACTATGTTATTTATCATATGTTTTGTAGATTACATATCCATTTCCATGCCACATGAATTTCTTAGTATGCATAAATGAGATGTAGGACATACATATTATCCAACATCCTCCATCAATTAATATAGATACAACTCAAAGTTGTAATCTTTACTATTGGTTTATAAATTTATGCATTTCAATTAATTTTAATATTTTTTTGTGTATTTTATAACATGCCTATTATATATGTGGACCCTTTAGAGGAAGAGGTTGGGAAAAGTTATCACCCTTCCTCTATTTATAGGTGCATGATAGGAATTTTTTCTTTTAAATTTTATTTAATATAATTAATATTTTAATTATTTATAGTACAATTTTTTTAAAGTTTTGATAATAGGTCCACTAGTAAGATGGACTCATGTGATGATGATGTGGGGTTGATTCAATGTCCTTTCTTTGCTAATCAGGACTTCAAGTGAAATAATAATTTTTATATAATTATTATAAAATACAAGTATTAAAATTAAAATTTTATGAAATTTTCTTATATTTTGAATCCACATCATGTATGCCTCATGAGTTCCCTACATCAATTATTATGGAAGGCACATGATCCTCTCATGATCATCATGCTCCTTAGTCTTTATATTATGTGGTTGCTCCACATATATAATCTATAATGTCCTTCCACTGATCTATTGGGTGAATAGTGGTATGGCCATATCTTGATTTGAAGATGATCATCCCTCTCTTTTGACACAAGATGAGTAAATCTATTGAATGTATAGAAATCTAAAAGAAAGGTTATATGTGAATGAAGACACATAAATATTAGATGATTTGTAGGATGAGTAAGTATTTAGATTTATATTTATATATATATATATATATATATATATATATATATATATATATATATATATATATATATATATATATATAGGTACAATACCTTTGAGATTTCATTTTATTAATTTTAAATATTTTAAACAAATAAAAGGAATGTATTGTAAAACATTTGTTTTAAATATTCTAATAATTAACAAAGAAAGTTTCTAATGGAGCATAGATAATGACTCACCAAATCCATTAAAAATGAAGTGATCAACACCTATTATAACATAAAATTAGTTGAATACTTTCCAGCAAATAAGATTAATAGGATAAGAAGGCACATGACAATAAGGCTACTATTTATATATTAATTATTTTTTATTTATTTTATAGAATGCTAATATTCTTTAAAATATTTAACTTGTAATTTGTATCTGATATATAAGGTAAATATAAATGTAGAGATGAGACACTTTGACCTCGTAGTGTGATTAATATCAATTGGTCAAATTTGTGTTATTATTGGCTTGAGCCTAATATAAATGAAACTATATCTTAGTTAATAAATTTAATGACAATTGAAAATTTATGAAGTTTTTATGCTACATTAATTATTTGTTTTGAACATATTTCATTTATTGTATGAAACAATAATAGCTAATATAGGGCCCAAGAATCTAGAGTGAGTTAGGGGATCGTTGGGACTCATCGTATGGGTAGAATGAGCAAATAATAACCACACATAAGCTTCAAAGTTATTAATATCTTATTTTAGATAAGTTTTTTAATGTTATATTATTAAAAAACAAATCCACCCTTTTATATAAAAGATATTATATTACTAGAGCAATGTTATAATTGAATGACCACCATGTAAGTGAAAATATAATTTATTTCTCAAGGATGGAATAGGAAATTAAATTAAAAAAAGAGAAAGAAAGGGGGGCCTTAGATGAAAGGATATGTGTAGATAACTAAACTAATATTTAGTTCCTTAAATAATTTAGAGTTTTAGTTAATTATGTATATTAAAATTAAAGTATGTCTAATTTTCTGGTTTATATATATTTTGTCTTAGTTTATTGCCCTGATATTGACTAGGATCTTGATTACGTTGATTACATGCATGAGGATTCCTCATTATACTCATTCAAAATTTGTGATGGTTATATAAAAATAGAGGAAGATAAATAGTATTTACGATAAATCATATTTAATTTTTATTTGGAAAAAAGATTATGTAAATATAGATTTTTAAAACATCGTACATTATATATATATATATATATATATATATATATATACACACTATCATAATTCATAATTTTTTTTTAATTTTTTAATGATTAAATTAATAATATTATAGTACATGTTTATAGATAATAAAAAAAATAATCAAATATATAAAAATAATAATATAATGAATAAATATAAAAAACGATTAAAAAAATATCCAATTGGCCTGGTCGATTCAAATTTTTAACAGGATTTCAGCACAAATGTGATGCAAACACAACATTAATAACGGAAAATTAAAAATGTTCACATCAAAATTGAACTAATTGTTGTATTGGTCTTCAACTTAATTTCACGGCATCCAACAATTTAAAGAAAAAACGAATTGCAACAGATGTCACAATCCCGTTCAAAATTTGACATGGTTTTTTACGCAGTTACTCTCTTACAATTTAGATTAATAATTTTTATCAGATTTTAATTGTGTTTAACTGGTCGGAAACATGACCTCCATAACTAGTCATTACCGTAATATTATTGATAGAGCAAAATGAATCATACCGCAATGGAGTGAGACGAATGGAATCGAATCTAATATAATCTATGAAGCGCAACATGTAGTAGTGCAGGAGAAGAGGTGGTATTGCTGTCCACAGTGCTTGCATGATGGTAAGCGCTCCACAATAGAAAACTGAGTATCAGTATCTTGTTTGTTGTTAATATCTGCATTTGTATTTATATTTTCCTTAGGATTATATCGAGCAGAGACATGGACGCCAAATATAACGTTGAGAACACAAGAAGCACCGTAATGATTTTGATAAGCATTGTTCTTGCCATATTTGCTGCTAGAGAGCATTCTTTAAAAAGCAAACTTGTTGACTGTTTCAAATGAATAACTGAAGAAACAAAAGCTCTGAATTAAATCAGGAGAAATACAATTTATGATGTAAAACAGAAGATGGAGATTGAAATAGAAAGCAGGACAGATTTATTGGTAAAGGCTATATGCGTACAATCCTTTGAATAGTTCAATAGAATTAGGAGAAAATGAATGTCAGAAAATGGCGTGTCGTTTAGGCACTCAGTCAAGAACTTTTATTAATAAAAATTTCCAATGATTGCTTCCGACGACGTGTCTTTCAATGCTTGACTGCCGAATTTACAATGAGGGAATTTGTTGACCTTTTCTAATTCGACCAATCCACCAATACACATTTCTGAGCACTTATTTGTCTTGAAGGTTTGAGTCAAAGACGTTAAACCCTCTTCTTAAATATATATATTAATAAAGAATTAAAAATAGTCGTATATATGTATATTTAATTTTATTTAATAAAAATATAAATATTTTAAAAAAATATATATGTGTTTAAATTTTTTTTTAAAAAAAAAAAAAATGGGTTTTACATTATTCATATTGTCTGTGCGAATGAATGGATTCACATAAATCTTTTCTGCTTTTAACAAAATAAAAGAAAAAACACATCTTTTCAAATCTTCAAATAAAATTATAAATATATAAATATTTTTACAAATTTTTATTTTTCAATAAAAAGAAGTATTTTAAATATATATATATATATATATATATATATATATATATATATATATATATTAATGTGAATACATAAATCTGTTGTGCAAAAAATAAAATCATTAATTTTTAAATAATGTGATTATCCTTCAAAGCATATTATGTGTGATGGCTTGTGTCAAGTGTTTGGCAACAAGTTATTGGAAGCGCAGGATTTTCAAGGTGACTTTAGATATAATTTCATCCTCGTGTCTTCCAATAATTTTGGCCACTAATGGGATGCACATTTACCGTTGCTTTTTCAATGTACTTAGTCAGGTTTGGAATAATTTTGATCCATGATATTATGATTTTCACAGTTATTATTACGTGGTTCCCATATATTTTAGGAGGTAACTATGTTTATTACAAGTTATTTATAACTTTTTTTTTTTTTTTTTAATGGTTACTTTTTTTTTGGTAATATCTTATCATCACTAGTTTTAACGAGGATTAATTTTTTACACGATTAAAAAAAAAAAAAAAAAAGGACTTTAAATAATTATATAAGCTTTCATTTCCTATATACATGTAAGAAATTGTAAAGTTCTAATGCATATTTAGAATGAAATTATGTTTCAAATAAGAGGAATCCATACTCTACCTCATTTAAGATTCAAACTTTTGAGATCCTTTTTAAGAACACGAGATATTCACTATTAGAGCAACCAACTCAAGTGTATGATAAATTTTGTTGATTGTATCCTACATTGTTTTATAATAGTTACATAAATATGTCAAATAAATTTATCTGAAATACACCAATAAATATCAATCTTGAGGTTCTTATATTAGATTTTTCATATTTACTTTAATTAATAATTTCATTATCTTCTCATGTAATTTCACACTAAAAAATTATATTGCCATCTATCTAGATTCACCAATGTGTTGACCTCAAAAAAATACTTTTTGAGAAAATAGGGGTCAAAACTCCATCGTATGCCCAATTATTATTATTATTATTATTATTATTATTATTATTATTATTATTATTATAATAATAATAATAATAATAATAATAATAATAATAATAATAATAATAATAATAATAACTATGACTTCTCTAAGAAATAAATAAAAACCTTCTACATGATGGTGAAATGGACGTCAATTTTAAACATAACATTGACTTGTGATGGCTAAATAAATTTCAAACTTAAAATCAAATATAAATATGATGAATCGAAAAAATTAAATGATTTAAGAATAAAATAAATATTGTAAAAAATATATAAAATAAAAATTGAAATTGATACTCAAGAAAGGTCTTTAGTAAGATTTTAGTTGATTTTATTTAATGAGTAACATCCCACCTGATTTTGGAAGTCAAAATTATCCATTGCACATTTAGGAATCTCCATCTTAACAAATGTGGTTGTTATAGGTGTGTGGTCTCTCTCTCTATCTCCATTTCCATCTTCACATCAACATTTCTCCTTAGCTTATTTAATGTTTTAATGTTTCCAGCTAGTTTTTCAATAGCAGTGTGATCACATTTATTTTGTTTAACGGCAATTTTCAACACATCAATGTTTTTGAAAAGCATAAAAGCTTGTTGTTTATGATATTATTATTATGTTACATGTTTTTACTCTATATTTTCCATGCCATACCTTGTGATACTAGATTTTTATGGTACATTATCATTATCCTCATCTTGTGTGTGTGTGTTTTGAATAATATGTCTTATAAACTTGATTATGGCATAACATAAGGGTTAGTGCAATAAATTTTTTGATCATGGAAGCATGGTTAATAAATTTTGATTTGTGTATTGTTTTTATAAGAAGGTCAATGACATGAGTTTAAAACTTCACTTTCAATAAATGAAAAAAGTTTTATCTTTTCTTCCACCCTCCAAAACAATCATGGGGTTAGGAGAGACTATATGCTTGATAATTAAGATCTATTCTTTGAAAGACATAAAAACATTAGTTCATGATAATCTAACCTTAACTAACTTCATCATCTCTAACTTAATCTTTAATATGTGGGCTTTTGTATACAATGAAATAAAATAATATTGTCATGATTTAATAATAATCTTACTAATTAAATAACGATAATTATAATTTGAAAGAGAGAGAGAGGAGGAGGAGGAGGAAATTTTCATAATAAATCTTGTGGAGCACACATTTTCATTAATTGATTTTATTAATGACTTTGGTGGGCACATTTTTTGAGAAGAGAGGAAGTTTGAGGAAAAACATAATCTCTAAATGAATTTCAAAAATTTACTTTGGTCATACAAAAAAATATGGGTAGAGCACATTTTGGGGGGAGGTTAATTAATTGAAAATACTTTCATTTATAGGAGATGGGTATAAACATAAATGTCACACATTTTTTTTTCATGCCTCACTTAGAATAATTTTAAAAAATAGGAATTCAATCTTTTTTAGTCCTTGGGAGGGGAGAGAATCATTCTCATTATATTTGAAACATTGCTATATATATGTATATGTATATGTATGTATATACATATATGTATATGTATATGTATGTACACACACACACACACACACACACACACACACACACACATAATCTCAAAATGAGTGAAATTATTAGGTTATCAACCCAAGAAAAACATTTTCTTATAATTATTCCTTCCCTTCTTGATAAGTGTAAGAGGGGTATATAAATTTTATTTATAGGCAACAAGAAGGTGGGAATAAAATAGTTTAGCCCTGCATCTAGAAAAGGTAGCCATGACGTGGAAGAGGAGCTATGAAGGAGGATGTCCTACCTGGGGGGAGAAGGGAGGCCCAACAAGGAGAATGACGAGCTACAAGTGTATTCAGGCATGTTAACATTGTCATTTGTAAACTCTTTATGTTCAAATGATTTTTTTACCCTAGTAACTATGTGTGGCTCATATTAATTATAGGTAATGCTGGTAATGGCTTAGGGTATCTATTGTTAAAGTTTATATATAATAGAATTACACAACCACACACACATACACAAGTTTGTGTGTACATATATGTATATATGTGTGTGTGTGTGTGTGTGTGTGTGTGTGTGTGTGTGTGTGTGTGTGTGTGTGTGTGTGTGTGTGTGTGTGTGTACACACACATACATATTTATGTATATATTTTATTGCACACACACACACAGATGTGTGTGTGTACATACATGCACACCTGCACCCACACACATACATAGAAAGGGGGTTATTCAAATGTAATCCACATGAATTTACTTTAGTATTGACATGATTAAAAAATTAAATAAAAAATTCCCTTAAACAATTGAGGTTGGCCATAGCTAAGTGTAAAATAGCCAATTTATAAGGCCGCGCTTGATACATTTGCAATTATAGAAAATCTATTTGTTTTAACATATTTTATAAATGTTGTGGAGCTTTACCATGGAAATTTTATTAAATAATAATCTTGTACTGTTGAATATAAAATTTGTCAAATATCTTCACAAATTTATTTTCATTGTTTTGCTTAAATAAATGATAGTTACAGTGGTAAATAGTTTTTGTTTATAGGTTTCCTTGTAGATTCGTAACCCTTATCAATTGTGGAGATGAAGAGAAAGGGGGATGAGTTGTGTCTTCATTTAAATTTTTATTTATAATAGAGTGAAAGCATGCATGGTTATGGTAGTGTAAAATGGGAAGCACACAATACTAACATAGCTATTTCAGTTGATGGTTTTAGTAAAAAGAAAAAAAAATCTTTGTGGAAAAAAGGGCGTAGCAGATTGAAGCTAACGAAAATAAAATTGAATTCAACTTTGGGTGGGATATCCTGCAGGAGGAAGATGGCCTTGAAGACGACCCAGATCTGAATAAGTAAAAGCATGAATGGGTTCGGATTGGTGTTGAAAAATAATCTGGTGAGACTGATCGAATCTCAATATGGTGGAAAATGAAACAAACTTCGGCTCCCCTATTTCTGTGCAGGAAGATATTTGTAAAACCTATCGTAGACTTTGTCCTAGAGGACCTTACACATGAATCTCCAACGTTAGAAACGGCCTGGAGGGGCCATTGCAGCCAAAAGTTTGTTTTATATGGAAGAGGGGTCTGCTCCTTTAAGCTGGTGGCCTAGGTTTTTTGTGGTACTCTGCTCAACATGAGACTGATAGTGCTAAGAAATACAATGACTGCGGCTGGATTCATTTGGACTAGGGGTCGTGAGGTAGTATTTGATGTTTCCACTCCTCACTGGCCGATAGATCTGGATGCGTCAGAACTTTTAATTCTGTGGAAACTCTTACATACAGTCTCGAAAGGAGATGATAGAGGAAATGTGAGGGGGTTTGAATAGATGAAGGTGCCATTGATGTCCATCTTTTGGAACTTTGAACAAGATTGTCTCTCGAGCGCATTAGTCTCTATTAAGGCTACACATGTCGGCGAGAGGATGAGAGACCCTAGGACCAACCTTACTCTAGTTCTATCCAACGTAAGGTTCGTTGCCGGGTGTGAAGAAAAGGGTGAGGACGTGACTTTTAGATGGGTCTCGTCGGAGGGATATGCTCCTAAGAACACTGAAGGCAAGGGAAACAATACCGGTTCTTAAGATAAGGATTTACCTATCGGTTGGTGCATGGCGAACGGTTGGGACGCACAAGATCTGGACTCTAGGATTGAAACATGGTACTTGGGGGCTATTTGGAGTCGTCACTCCAATAATCTCTTTTATGGATTTGCTAGCGTTATTACGTGGAAAGAAGCAGATTTAGCACGGTTTGTAAGTATTAGCCTATCCTTTCTCTGGTCTTAAAAAAAAATATGAGTTTTATGTCGTGTTCCTACTCAAGGGAAGATTCATTAAGGTTTTTAACAATGAAAAAAAAGGGTATTTTGAGGAGTAATCTTGGCTATCGTTAAGCTAGCTATTTATTTATGGCCCAGAGATGTTTCTGAATCATTTTCATATTGACGGTTTGAGGGCCGGGCCCATACCCTCATGGCTTGTAGGTTTTTTAATCTAATTTTTACAGTGCTTTGTTCATTTTGGATACCACTGGGAATTTTTAATATTTGTTTTTTGTGTGTTTGACTCTAGAGACCTGGACTTTTAGTTGTGTCAAGCTGGTCTCTGATTCAATTAAAATCAATATTTTCATCCTCTCGAGACATTGATGGTTTATTTTGAGCACTGCCACTCATACTATTTCCATTAAGGTTGGTTTTTAGTCCAATTAAAATTGACTCAGAAAAACACCAGTAAAACATGGTTGTTGTGGCTTTACTAGATCCCTAGTGGAATCAGAAGGGTTCTTTAGATATTTTTTGGCTCAAGCTCTTTTAAGCCTAGAATGGATACTGGTACATCCAAAACTAGTAGGTGTTTCTTCTAGAGACATGGACCTCTATTTGTGTCTAGGTTGGTTCCGAATCCAACGAAAATTAGATTTCCTTGTGGTATGTTGGGTCCTATGGGGGAACAATGAAAGGTTTATTAGAGACCTGGGACTCATGATTGTTTAATCTAGGATGGTGGTCGGACCATTAAAAATTGATGGAGTTTCCTTGTTCATTCTTCGAGCAACCTATACCTCCATATATAACTTACAAGTGTTTCTTCGAGCAACCTATACCTCCATATATATCTAGGCTAATCCCCAAATAAGTCAAAATTGGATTGTCTAGTCCATGTAGGAGCTTGATTGGTTCTCAATCGATACAAAATCTGATGTTATTGGTTATTTTTGTGACTATGCTTGCTCCCATTGGGGACTTTATGGGATTTATTTCCTTACGCTTATTCAAAGAGGTTTATTAAGAGATCTAGGCCTTGAACTCTTTTAAGTCTAGAATGGATTCCATTCCATTTAAAATCGGTACACATTTATTACAGACCTGAACCTCCTTTTTCTATCTAGGTTGGTTCTTGATCTATAAAATATCAATTTATTGGTCCCTTGGGGACCCTAGTGATTTCCTAATACCTAGACCTATTCTAAGTCCAAGCTAATTTTTGGTCTAGCCAAAACTGGCTAGTTGTTACACTAGTCTGATACAGTGTTAGCTCATCCTCTATTGGTTAACGATCCATACAAAATCTATGGCTAGTTATGTTAGGATGGGTTGTTGTTATACTCATAGTCAACTATTTCTGTCCATGGGGAAACCCCATCATCCTTTGGTGTTTTTAGTTTGGGTTCTTTTTTCATATCCTGGTTACCTGTTTTAGACTAGGGGGAGACCCAAACCTCTTGATGTGTCTAAGGTTGGTTTCAACACCAGTTATCAAATGTGTGGTCTTCTTTATCCAAACAAAATAAATATTTATTTCCATGTACCCTTTATTTGACTTAATCATATTTTATTTTATTTCTAAGAGGATTGTGTCTTGATAATCTTGTTTTGAGTAGGTGGAGAGGCAGTTTGATTGGTGATGTCTCTTTTAGACATGGATGTGTGTAGGTTAATTAGAACACCTTTGTTTTTTGATGTGTGATTATATATTCATTTTTATAAGGGATTTAATATCTTGTGATCTGTCTATTTTATTTATCCATACTATTAATTATTTTGCATAGGTAAAAGTTAATTCCTAGTGGTAGACAATTTTGTATTTAATAACTCTTAGCACTTTTAAATGTTGGAAGGATTATTGTATTTTTCAAGGGCTATAATAAATATTGCTATTTATGCCTTGTGATAAAAAAAAGGACCTTCATGTATAAGATGAATATTATGTATAATTGATGGGTGAATTATAATTTTGGTTTTGATAATTCTATTTACTTTTGAATAAAATAATTTGGTTATTTACTTACCATGTTGGAATATTTGATGGGTGAATTATAATTTTGTTATGGTAATCTTATTTATTTGTAAATAATATAATTTATTTATTTAATTACCATGCTAGAATATTTGGTTGGTGAATTATAATTTAGGTTGGTATAATTTTATTTACTTTTAAATAAAGGAATTTAGTATATAATTATTGGAATATTTCACAGGGGAATTGTAATTTATTATGGTTATCTTATTTACTTCTAAATAAAATAATTTAGTTATTTAATTAACACGATGGAATATTTAGTGGGTTAATTAAAATTGTATTATGGTAATTTTATTGTACAGGTAGTGGAATTTAATTAATTTGAACCTTTCTATAACAAGTTTAAAATTTATGAATTTGTATTGAAAAGATAAATTGGACTTTCTTAATAATTAGATATATCTAATTATGGACAAGATTGTCCTTGGGATTAGTTGAAATGCAATAAGCCTTAATTTTTATTCAAAAATATTGTTAATATTTATATTTAGGGTAGATTGAATGAGCTTGACAATCTTCCCACTTGCCTAGCTTAGTAACAATTTAAGCATTATGAGGATGTTTGTGACTGGTATAACATGCCATCTATATGCTAACCCTATTTTTATTTCCATTGTAATGTAGGGTTTGGCATGATGTCTAATAAATTAATAAATAAATTAGGGCTTTAGTTGTGATTTTGTTGAAAAAATCCTTGTACTTTTTGGATTGTTTATATAACTAAATAAAATTGTATTGAGTAATACAAATGATGCAATTTACCCTAGAATACCATGTAGTCATTATGTTGGAATTAGATTCTGATGTTGGGTAGTAACTGGACTCTTTTTAGCTTGTAAATGTGAATGATATAGAGTAAGACTAAAATTTATTGTTGTTTTCACCTTAATTTTTTTAAATGAATGCTTTAATAAGAAGTATCAATAGTAAATACACTAGATAAAAATAATATGTGAGAATTAATATCCATGCTTAGTGAATTATTAGGATTGGTGAGACAAAGAATTTTAATGTTTATAGTATTATAAGGATTAGATATAGTGTAAATTAAATACAATAAATAGATGTGGTGAAAATCTAGATAATATGGGCACATGTTAAATTTACATAAGGCTTATATATAATTTATTCGACATATAAATCATGTGTAGTTGGTATTATGAAATGGTACTTCAAGATCAAATATATTTATTGAAAAATTATGTATATGTTAGGCTATACCAGAGCTTTAATTTTACCATTTTTCTTAAGACTTAAGGGGTTATAAGAGAACTTGATTAACTTAAGAAGTTTGATATGGAACAAAACTTATGTTGTCCCAACTCTTTGAAAAAACTTGTATTATTTATTGACCAAGAGTTTTAACTTTATGATCAATCCCTTTATTATTTCTTATGAATAATTGTGATCTATTGTTTAATTATGCTTTTAAAGAAGCCCTTGAAATGGAATTAGAATTATAACCTTTTATCAAAGTGTCAAACATATTATTATTTCAAAAGCTTGGACCTATTAAATTTAACTATAATGGTATATTTAATTATTTATTCTGTGGAAGAATATAACCCTTCTTGAGGTCTATAAGCATGTTTGGACTAGTGGATAGGTTGTGCTAGAAGAATAATCCTTGAAAGGAAGTATAATATTAAGGATTTAATGTTATTAAATGTGTAGGAATTATATTAGTTGAATTCCCACTTTATTCATTGAAAAAAGAATTGGTGGCCTTATAACCAAAGGTGCAAGTTCCATCCCTATCATTATACATAACCTTCATACTTATCCTGGATTAAGAATGAGAATGATTAGAAAATATTATAAATTGTACAATCTATTATCTATTAAATTATCTTGTAAAAGATGGGAAATAATTATCTTTATGATTATATTATCTTTAGACCATGCTACAATTTGATGGTGATCTCTTTGAACCTTGTCTCTAATAGAAAACTCACATACCTTTGAGTTATTACTATTCATTATTGATAAGGACCATAGAATTATAAAATCAAATATTTCCCATACTAACTCTTATCTGGTACTTCTATGCAGACTTGCCACCTTTTTATCATTATGCGATAGTTTCATCTTTCTATGTTAGTACAGTACTTGAATAGATATGTTGTCTATCCAAAAGTGTTAGGGAACAAACCAAAATAAATTGAGGAATTCAGTATTCTTTTAGTTGAATATCATACAAAGGATTGAATCCTTGAGTTTTTAATAGTCCGTGTGTTTTAGGAATAGTGGAATCTAGAAATAAGTTGACCATGGGATAAACCAACCTAACAAAAATTCTTAAGATCCTTCTCATGTCTATATTTCTTGAGTGTATCCCTCTTGTTTATGTCTTGTGATACAAATTAATCACCGTTGTCTGGTCATGGTCAATATTTAGGAACAATCACTTACTACATGAGAGGATATAAAGAAACCAAGACATATGTTATTGACAATAAGAAAATTTTAATATTTGTTAAGGGGATTCATCTCCTTGTTATCATATTATTTTGAGATGTCTGTGGATATTAATAAATAAAATGTGGTTATTTTTTTTTAAGTATATGGTGAGGACATGATTTACACTTGGTATCACAACACGCTTGTAACACTATGAGCTATGGGATGAATTATTATCCTAGTTCATTTGCTTCCATGGTAAAAAAATTCTTATACATGTGGTAGCTTAATGATTGAGATAATTATACTAATACTCAACATGTTAATAAATGATATTTGATATGCATCATTTGATCCTTGAATGTTATGAGATAAGGAAGAGTGAGTAGACAACTATTGTTCTCCTTAAATCTTAGTGGAATAGATTAGAACAGAGAAATTATATTTTATGATGAGTTTGTTTGTCATAGAGTTTGGATGAATTATTTTCTAAGAATAATTTTGAGAATTCATGATTGAGACTATTCATGCTTGTTATTGTATGAGAAATGTTGGCATTGAGAGATGCATTTATTATTCAATGAGAAAATTGGGGCCATAAAGGCTGCATGATAGTTATTTTCATGTTATTATGAGATATATGCACACTATTGGATGAACATAAACATGGTAAACGTGATTTGATTAATGATTTGTGTACTTCCATACCATTATGATTTGATCATGATTATTAAATACACTAAGATGAATATGCTATGGTTTGGGTTTCGTTATGCATGGATAATATATTTTTTGGTCTTATAGATTTTGTTCATGATTATTATGATGAATCATTGTGTGTGATCAAACTAATATTGGATAACAGAGTATCTATTGGTTTGGCTTGAGGATCTATGTAAGACTAGTATCATAGCTGATACTACCACATATAGATGTGTTACTAGTCTCCAATCTAACTACATGTGTATGGGTGATGGCAAAAAGGTGAATTATCATGAAACTTAGAAGTGTAACTTGGGCCCATGATTAGTTGTTTATTTTTTCTTTTCTTATCATCATTTTATACATGTACATTGTTATGAGATAAGTAAGGAGATTTTCAGGGCCTAATGGGATTCTTGCTAGCTTCCCTTCTTTTATATACTCAGAAGAAACATGGGGCCATGATTGGATACTTGTTTGTTCCCCCTCATAATATTATTATGTTATACACACATTGGTGATGGACTCAAAGGAGGAACTTGGGGCCATTACTAGATGTTTTTCAGTTCCCTTCATCTTATTACTATGACATATACACATTATTGGTGGACTTAGAGGAGGAACTTATGGCCATGATTGGTTTCTTGTTGGTTCCCCTCATCTTATATATTTCTATGATCTACATTCATGAATTAAATTAGTAATAGGAAGGCATCAATCTTGTATCTCATGGACATGATGAGGGTCATGGGTGGGTAAGACCTTATTTACTACATACATTTTTATTATTTGTGTTATATACTCATCAACACATTAACATATACCCTAGAAGTCAGGTGGAAATATTCAAGGTGGATGGTAAATAAGGGAAGATAATGTTATGATATTTCCTTTAGAATAAATTATGATTATTATATGATTTAGGTGAATACATAGATGAATATATGCATTACAATTAATATAATCATTATATGGGTATGTATTTATAGTTTTCAATGCCTATGGTTACAATTATGTTTGCATATAATTCTTATTTTTATGGGGGGATTTGGGAAAATCCTCATAATCTTCCATAGTGTCGTGTTACAAATCACTTCCTTCTAAATTGTACCCTATTACTAGTAATTATACTTTGAGTGAGACATTATGATTTACATATTATGTATGTTTGAAGATTAAGTATCATTTATGTAGATAGGAAAAGAATGATAGAAATGAAAGATAATTTTAACTTATTCACCACTAGGATTACATAGACATATCTTCTCTCCCGTTAAGATAACTTTGTTTTGAATAAAATGTGATATCGTCAATGAAAGAAGCTAACTATCCTAAATAAATTTTATGGCTACCATTAACCCAAAAAAATTAATCTAAACTTATTTTTATAAATTTTATTTAAATCATTTAGTAAATTCATAAACATATTAAGATTGATTTTAAAGACGTATGAAATATTTTCAATAAAATTTGAACAAAGATTAGAATTCAATTTTCTTATTTTTATTTTTTCTAGAACAAGACCACTCCTCTCCACATAAGAAATACTCAACTCTTGCACAAGAATAACATGAGAAAACTCCTATGATGTCTTGACTTTGTATTATGTGTCCACTATTAAATATATAAGCTTTTTAGGACATCAAATGCCCAACTATGTATGAAAATTATGTCTTGTTGAAGATGGATGCAAAACCATTTTGACTATGATTGACCTATATATCATAATTTCAATCTATTTTTCTATATTATGGAAATCATTTCATATTTATTTTGAATCATTCTTAATATGGTTGTGAATGTTTCAAAATCATTCTTAATACATTTCTAAATATATGAAATAGTTTCGATGAAATTTGGATAGATTGTTAAAAAAAATAAAATTGGTCAATAATAGTCAAAAATAAATTTCATACTAATTAGATTATTTAGTTAACACATGGAGGATATTGGGTTAATGATTTATTAGAAGATGTGACTTTCTGTATGAAAATGGGATCCAATATTAATTCCATCCATTTATTTAAACTCTAATTTCTTATGCTAATATCCATCTCAACAATCTTCACACTTTTATCTAAGCTACTACTTTTCATATCTTTTTCACCCAAGGAGTAGATATGAAAACTTTACCATGTGCATGTAGTTGTCCAATAAACCACTAAGGCTAATCCTTGCAAATGGATCTAGATTTTTTTTTTTTTTTTTCGCATTTACATTTAGGATAAGAAGTAGCAATAAGGAATCCAATTTAAAATGTATGGAGATCTCTTCAAGAGCCAATATAGAACTTTTAGTATTTTAATTCTTATGTGTTGAGGAAACTAGTGGTAATGTAAGATGAATCTATTTTTGTATTGAATTAATTATTCAAAAAATTTAAGGAGGTATGGACAAAGGAAAAAATTATTTGCTTTAATATTAAACCATAATTGTCTAGATATACTTTTCATTAATACACACATCCAATAACTAGTAAATCTAAAAGTAAACAAACAATATTTGCTTCAACCATATTCCATAGAATCCATATAGGAGAGACTCTATTTTTCAGATGCTATGCTTTCATAAAACCTATAATAAATCAAATGAAGCCTAAAATATATATTTGAAGTGCTAAAATCAAAGGAATTAAAAGGTAAAATTTTACCATGAATTTGCTTGTATGGGATAGTAGGTGGTCCCCTTACAGAACATTATTTTGAACAACATTTGATTCCATAAATATTCTAAAATGGTAAGCATGAACCTGATCATGAACCTTGACTATGGATTACATAATTTTATGTGTGTGCTTTAAAATTAAATTAGAGGTATATTTTAGACATGGATATATGCCAAATAAAAGATATTTTTTTCTAAAATTAGTGGTAGTAAAAGAGAACTGAAGACAAAAGAGAAACAAACACAGCCAATATCATATGCAAGAAATGGAAAAAATAGCCGAGACTTGATTATTGTAATGCAATTGGTGGCTATGGCATAGCTTGATAATATAAAAACAAGGTTACGACAATAATTGGATGTCCTAGATAAATTATTATCAACTATGTGTTGCTATAAATTGTTACTATTGGTGGAACATTTTAGGGTTTATTAAATGATAAATTTTATAAAATGAGGTAGATAATAGAAAAGGTCATTTTAATAAATGTTGTTATCAATACGTGCACTACAATTTTATATTTGTTTTAAAAATAAGACCAATTATATCCCTTGACTACAAATGATAAAAGTGTGAATGATCATGTATTCAAAGTCATTTTTTATTTAGTAAGTCCACAAAATTCAAATGTAGTATACCCAATGATAGGTGTAAAAGAGTTATCTTTCTATACTGAGTGTATTCTTACTGCACTCTTTTATCTATGAATGAGGAATAAGATAATTTACAAATGTAGTGGCCAGAGTTCATTATGGGATGGTTATGTAATCAAATCATTTGTCAAATAAAAGAGGGAAATAAAATAATTAACTATGAAAGGTCTCATAAAGATTATTTGGATGACCAAGATGTCATCTTAGAAAACCTGATCAAGTTTTTGTAGTATCTATAAGTGTTTCAAACACATAAAAGAGGCTTGGAGGTGGTAAAAATTTAGCATCACATTATAGAGGATATGATGATTTTTAAAGCAGAAATAATGGTTTAGAACATATATTGGAAGATAATTAGATAGAGATAATAGGAAAATTTTTCCATTGAAGAGTCTTACAAGATTAAAATATGACACCAACTTGTACAAATTTAAAACATGCTATTAAAAAATAAATTTCTAAACCAAACACAAATAAAATCACTTTAGGAATAGTAATGTTTCTTCTACAAGAGTGGTAGATTTGTTATAACTTTTCTTGACATAGAAATATATATATATATATTTTAAATGAAAAATAGGTTAAATAAAGATCCAAGAGATTGGTACAAGAGGTGAACAGGACTTTTCTTACATGATCAAACTTGGTTTAAATACACAAAAATGATAAATGGGTCATTTATGGCTACACTCATGTGTGTTTATACCCTCCCCAAATAGTATTAAAAACACTAATTTCATCTAAGGTTTTATTATGTGATGGTAAGAGATAAGTGCTACCCATTTCAAATTGGCCTTAATCTTATATGGTATCTTATACAACTACATATATCGACAAGTTTGTAATGTAATTAAAATATATACCGCTGAGTAGGAATCCATATTTAATATTCAAAATGTGAACTAGTATTAAGTTTTTTTTCACTCACATGGGCTAATAACCATCTTAACAACACCAAAGATTTACTGAAAAAAATAAATAAATGAAAGAACAAGTCTAAATTTTAGAAACCTAGTGATTACTAATATTTGAGTTTCAAAATTGAAATAAATAAATTAAGTTCAAATTGTAAATAAACATATGCATTGGCTAATCATAATTAGAATTATCTCTTCTAGTGAAGCATTCTTTTCTCTTACATTAATGGCATTAAAAGATTATTTATATTTAAATTTCTCTTCCATGAGCACCATGTAAGTCATATTTTATGAAATCATAAACCTAACACCCATTACCATTGATATTTAAAAATACTAAAGTAGTGAGAAGAGTAGGAGAGGAATATTAAAACTAAGGTGTTGGTAGTTGGACAACCAAGGTCATTGTCAATGCCTAGAGTATTGACTTTGATGACATAAATTAATTTATAGTATTTAAGAGGTAATAGGTATCCCATCGTATTCCTATGGTGGTGTACTTTGATTAATCACCTCTTCTAATATCTCATACATAAATTTTGGATCGTAACTGATAGCTATTAATGCATCAAATTATGGAAAATTTATTTGCTATTTCACATGAATCTATAGTCATGGGGTAGGGAGAATATAAATACATCTAGATAGTAAAAATAAAATCGTAGGTTATTATTTCCTTAAGATATTAAAATAGGGTTCCTAAAAAATCTTTGAATCAAGTTTTTGGATCTCACAAAAAATAACTAAATGGAATACAATGCATATTACTTTAATCTATATCCCTTGGAAAACTTATTCATAGATGGGTATTTGAAAATCTTGACTTGGATTTTCTAAAAAATTTTATTAAATTGATCTCCTTCTCAGTGTATTTATTGATCCTTGGGCCATATATTCCAAATCTTGGCTTTTTCAATTTACCTTATTACTCTCATTTAGATTGCGTTATTTATACAACCAATTTTCAAACCCAAAAAGGAATCGAACACATGACGATAAAAAAGAAATGATTTTAAATCCTAAAAATTATTTCAAGTAATTAACATATATGTAAATCTAAAATTTTTAGACGTAATAAATCTTTAATATTATTTAATTTGGGCTACAAAAATAAAAATAAAACATGAAAAATTGCAAACAGAGACAGTTGACATATGAATTTTTAAACCAATCTTTTAAAAATATAAATTTGATCCATTAATACAAAAATACAAAAATACAAAACCGTAAATAACCATATTGAGTATTTATATAAGATAAAATTTTCCTTTCCCTACCATACATCGTTCCCATATCCAAGAAAGGTAGAGGAGTTTCTTAGGGTTTAATTTACCGCATCTAGGTTTATCTCCAATCCAAGGAATATTTTAACTATAATAGTTTTAAAAGGTGTAACTTATTAATATATTACATAAATGATGTTAGAGAAAAAAATAAATTTTTATCTCTAATAATTGTCTCAAAACACCTTATTTTATAGTAGTGTTGATTCCCATAACCAAATTTAGGCCAGGTATTAAAATAATGATTGAATTTTGAACAAGTTGTATGATATTGTAACATCACTTATGTACATGAGGCATGTATTTGCTTGATATAAATCATTCTAATTTATGATAAAATAATTGTACTTAGGGAGGATATCACTAATTGGCTGAGAGTGCAAATGTTCAATGTTGATGAAAGGCCATATGATGGAAATAATTTTATGATGTCTTATGTAGTAAAATAAATTGTTATAAAAATACACACAACATTTGGATAACCCTGGGAGCCATCTACAAAACGTGTGAATAATAGGTTTTGTGATGACTTCTCCCTACTTCATGTCTATAGTTTTGAAGGGATTTAAAAAATTATAGAATATATATACCCTCAAGTATACTAGTGAATTTATGGTTGTTTCATGCCCAATATATGTGATAAAATAAGGAGCATACTTGCGAATATGGGAGACTATTGGTACTATCTTGACTACACTATAATCAGTATATAGGGAACTAGGTCCCTTCCTCTAAATTTACCTCATTCTATTTCTGTCAAAGTCAAAAATTAGTAGATATCTTTTCAAATATATTAAAGTGGATATATGAGGATCTAAGTTACAATTACCGATTTGAAATACTCATATAAGTATTGGACAAATGTAATACTCATTGAGAAGGTAAATCAATTTACTTAGAAATATTAAGGGCCACCATAGTTGTAATTAAGAATAATATTTTGATTGAGATCCCAAAAATTAGTGAGGCAATACCTCAATGACCTTAAAAATAAGGGATCCCACATTCCCTATTTAAATAAGAGTTTTTAACATGTTTTGTTTTTTTAAATAAATGTTTTAGATTATTTAGCAGTCTAAATTGACATGAATCAATGTAAACTTAGGATGGTGGTAGCCAAGGAAATCAAATACAATCCTTCAATTACTAGGGATCTAATTAAAAAATTATGGAGGCAAATAAATATTACAGACATCAAGTGCCCAAACCTTAGGATCAATTACCACTAGAGCATGGTCATATTTCCTCTCCCTAACAAGTAGAAGTTGGTGTATCAGAGGAAAGTGCCTCTTAAGGAAAGATGGATCCCAAAAATAGGAAGAACATTATTAAGGGACTTCCAACCCCCTAATGATTAGATACAATGTAGTTACCCATAATAACTATAAGGAATTCACTACGTAAAGGTGGATAACAATCATGAATTAATCTACCATCCTTTACTCTATTATCCATATTTAAACAACTAAGTCTTGTTACATTTTTGTAGATTTAATGTTTTTTCCCTTCCATCTATATTTTTAACTCCTCCACTTCCTACCACTTCTTCCATTTCCAATTCACCTCCATCTATTGAAGCCCCTACATATCCCATCTCTTCTATTTTAGTGAAAGGCCTTATTTCTATACAACCATCTATGGTAACCTACAAGAGAAAACCTTGGACTCCTCTTGTATCTCTTTCAAATGTGCAAATAAAATAAATACATATTAAATTTTCACCTACCATACAGAGCCTATACATGAGGAATCAGAAGAGGAAAATTAGAAATCAAAATAAAAATGAAAATAAAAAGATCATATTTAGGTGTTTGATAGTGATGAGTAAGGAGAATGGTAGACTACATAAGATTGGTTGTCTTGAAGAAGACATAAAACCCAAAGAAGAAACTGATTCTTTAGAGAACACAAGCAAAGAACGGTAAACATAATCTTGAGATAATGAGATATTAGGAGAGGGTTAATAAATTAAAAAAATTGACATAATAAATGTAGAGGTTGAAGGATAAGTGGAACAAGAAAAAAAATGATTGAACATCCACTAAATTATTGAAGGAAGATAAGACACTAGAGTTAGATGTTGAATATGTGTTGAAAGAAGCTCCTAATATAACAATTTTAGTTCCAAGTTCCTCATTAAATTTATTGGTATAATATCAACACTTCAATAGGGATAAGGACTTCTAGGAAAAATAAATATATTCTTACTAAAGAATAAAGGAAATATTTGAATGAGTTAATGTCTTCCCTCACTTCTTTCAATATATTTATACATACTCATATTGACATGTGTCATCTAATAGTTTAGATATTATATCCCATTATTGATTTGAATCATTACAAAAATATTTTTAAGAAACTAAATGACTATATGGCCATGATCATATTATACAAACTCATAGCTATGCTAAATAAGGGTAAGATTTTTAGCTGGTCCAAATAAGGAGTAAGAAGTTTTGAAGAGATTAAGAAAGATATAACCAGTGCTCTTACACTCCTAAACCATGGGTTCACCAAACATTTCTTCTTTTATACCTATCATAACATTGACACTTTTCAGGTATCCTCATGTAGAAAAATCAAGAGACTTTAGAGTAGCCAATAGCCTTTTTCAGTCAAGGTTTATAAGAATATGAAATAATGAATTATTTTTTTGAGAAGCATGCATATTTAGTTATAAGGTCTCTTAAGAAATTTAGATATATATTGTCCAATAATAAGATGAATTTGATGGTTTCCCATCCAAGTGTTAAGGATTTTCTCTTTAAAAAGGATACAAATGACAAGAGAGCTAGTTGGATAACCAAAGTCATGGAATATGATGTTGAGATCAAGGTCACAAACTGGTTAGAGGCAAAGGACTTTGTGAACATCTAGCTCAAGATTTGAAAGATTTCAATGGGGTGGTTATGGTGTCAAATAATGAATAAGTTGAAAATGATCACACTCCATGTTCTAGATGGTTCCAATATATGGTAAGATACTTAAAAGATGGTTTTTATCCTTCTCATCTAACCTCTTTAAAGAGGATATATTTTAGATTGTAGTCCATTCCTTTTTTTCTTGTTGATAATGTGTTTTTCAAAAATGATATCAATGGCATGTTACAAAGGTGCATAGAGTTAGGTCAAACAAAAAGACTTATTGAGCAATTCTATGATGGAGATGTTGGAGGACATTAAGGATCACATCCCACAAGATCATGAAGTAGGTATTATAGGCCAAGTTTATTATGTGATTATCATTAATGGACTAGGAAATGCAATGGGGATTATAATTTATTTGTCTCATTAACCCCCCTTCAAGCTCAAGACACAAGACGATCCTAACTACCATAGACTATTTTAATATATGGATAAAAGAAGTGGCATTAAAAGAAGACAATGAAATAAATGTTTTGGACTTATATGAAGGTTTTCTTACCAAAATTTGAGTCCCTTGAACTATACTTTTTGAAAATTCTATGGCTTTTATGTGGTCTAAGATCATCTAGTGGGTAGTTCAACATAGTGTTTTTCTCAGTACCTCATTAAACTATTATCCACAATGAAATGACCTTGTTGAGTCTACTAAAGATAATTTGTTGAAGATCCTTAGGACTCTTGAAGACAATCAAAAGTCATGGCATCTCAAATTGATGTTTAGCTTTGTGGGCTGACAAGATCACCTACAAAAAGTCAATAGCCAATTCTCCATACAGGGTATATGGTAAGGAAGTAAGAATGCCTATTTATCTTGAATTCATTACTTTGGAATTAATGCATCAACTTGATATTTTAGAGAATGATCCAATGGAAATTAGATATATTGAGCTCATAGAGATAGAAGAGACAGGACATCATTCCATGTTGGCCATGGAGACCCATCAAGGAATGGTAAAGAGATCATTTGAGAAAAGATCTTTTTAAATAAGTTTTCAAGGAGATTTGGTCATCAAGTGGGATGAGGACAGAGCTAAGCTAGGAAGGCACACAAAATTTGAATCTCTCTAAAGTGCTCCATGCATAATCTCTAGCTAAAAATCTCACAATGCTTTCCAACTCACAAGTATGAATGGTGAAGAGCTTTCTATCCTAGTCAATGGGATATATCTCAAGCACTTCTATTAAGGAAGCTAAGTTCCCTATACATAGTTATTTGATCTTGATTTTCTCTAATTGTTATTTTAACACATTAGTTTCTTTTCTTTTATCCTAAATAAGTGCTTTATTTGCATAGTTATTTAGTAGATTAGTTGCCTTTATTTTTTAGATTAGTTCCCCTTTTAAGTTTGTTTATTTACTTATATGTTTGAATTATTTGTCTTTACAAGATTAAGATGATATCTTGCAGTCAATGTAAATGATCCATGTATCATGTAAATGGTCTAAGAATCATAGAGATAGTCTGAGTTCTCAATCATAGTAGGCATGCTACCCACCCAAGTCACAAAGATGTTGAAAAAATTTGGTCTACATACCAAAATGTGCCTAGTATAAGAGTCTAAAAGTTGATTAGGATCCTAATTGAAGATCAACCCAATGTCATGAAGAGTAGATAGACTTCAATTGGAGATCATATAGTTTTTATAAATCTTTTAAAACACTTTAGGTAGGCTTAAAATGTGATCTAATTGATCTTAAAGGGACATGCCTACAATTATAGAAAAATGGTCTAAGTAGGTTTGAACATGTCCAAAGAATTTAATATCATGAATCAGGTTGTACAAATCCTAATAATCCATTAGAGCCTTGAAAGATTGAGCAAAAGATGGACTGTGAAAATTTAAAGATCTAGACTGTCACCATAATGTCTTCTAAAAAATTAATGGACCAACTCACTTGAACATTTTATAAATGTACATTAGGAACTCTCATGAGTTAAATAGTTATATAATAATAAAGTTCTTTGTGCCAAGATCATATCCTAAAAATTTCATGTTTGTGCAAACTTTCTATCCTAAGTTATGAGTGTTCAAAGTTGGACCTGCATCATAGGAATTTTATGCTAACGTCAAGTTCAAGCTCCATGAAGTAACCATTTGGGTCCAAAAGGGTCTTAAATTTTTTTAATTTGATCATAATCTAATGGTCCACATGTGATTTCATACTAACTTATGGGATCTAATAGTTCTTATTGGAGTTGAATAGGTCAAAAGGTCCCCAAATTTAAAAGCCCTTACAAAGATGTAAGTTGGATAATATCAAACAGTGTGTGTTCATTGAGCAGAGATGCAATGGTGTGATTCATTGATAATAAGGTGGGTCCAAGCTAGATCAATGATCAACTCTCATTCATACCAAAGATCTAATGGTGCATGGTTATTGATAGGAAAGTGAGCCAAATAAGATCTATGTATAATTTGATCCAATGGTGCTCAAGCAAGTCAACATGTCAAAGGATTTTTGTGTTAGGAAATAAATGAATCACATGCATTCATACATTTCAATTCAATGGTGCAAAAGAGGTCAAAAAGTTAAGATCTAACAAATAGGATCCTATGGGACCAATAAGAATAAAGACAGTTAGGCATGATGTAAATGGTCGAATTTGGCAATTGATGACCAATAAAATTAAAGGTAAAAAAAATAAGTATATTCTTGGAGATCAAACACATGATCAAGGTCAAACTAGGGAAATATTTTAAAAGGTCATATACCACCATTAAATCTCTTTTGAACACCATAAAAATGTACAACAAATGCAATCATACAAGTAAGATGGTTAAGAATAAGGCCCCATCACCATTAAAGTTAAACATGACCTTTGCTCGATAATTTAGAACATATTGACCTTATTATAGGGTCATTCCATTGATATGATCATTAATTTTAGAGGGAGGATCCTCATCTACTCTCATAGGTTTTAAATGTAGAATAGGTCTCTTATGGACTAATATAGAGTTTGAAGATGGACTAGTCATTGTAAAGCAAGGTTAAGTAGTGTACAAGTTTTCATGGATATTATTACTATGTGAAAACTAATAATTGGATTTATTTTCACCTATAATGGAAATGTGTTCAATATTATAGTGAATAAAAACATAATCGTGATGATGGAAGGGTATCTAACCTACCATTAGGGTCACATTTTTGATAAAAAGGTATCAAGGACCACCTAGAATGGATGTCTCACAATTTTGTACATTCCAAGACAAGGTCCTCATTAGTAAATCATATAGATAATGACATGGAGTTTTAAGGACAGTATTTGGATGGATAAGGAAAAGAGCATTCAATTCTTTTATGGAATTTGTTCTTTATTGATAAGGTCATGATTCAACATCCTCAAACTTGTGCTAATACATTAAATTTCCCCCTCTCTTTCTCTTTCTATATATGTTCTAACTTATACCACATGTAATACCCTCTAAAAGTTTTAGACAAGAAGCCTATGACATTTTAAGATAAAAAATTCTTATGCTTTTGCTTGCTTAGGCTATGATAAAATTTGTATTATAACCCATTTTGATGTAATAAAGAGTGAATCCCATCATTTTGTAAGCTAGATTAAAGTGTGTCCTATGAATTTATGTAATGTAGTTAAGTGAATGCATGTTCCTTGTCTATGTCTAAGTTTTATTTCCTTCATGAAATGCTTGGTAGTTATTACAGGTCACTATAAGTGCAACTTACAATTTATTATTTATCTTGAAAGTGGTTATGTGCTCTCTCATGCTAGTTTGATAACTTATCACTGGCTTATTGTGAAGTACTTATGCGTGATTGATCTTGTTTGGTCTTGAATGTGTCTCATAGTGTGTCTTTTTTAAATCATAAGTATTCTAATTATTAGTGCATCACCCCATTTACATGCTTTTATATATTGTTGTTATTCTCTCTCCTCTTTTCCAAAAAAGTGTTAGATTAAGTCTAGTTTAGGTGATAGATCCAGAAAGATGATGGCCTTCTCTGGAGGTATGACCTATTATTAGGATACCCATAGCCTAAGATCAATTCCCATGTTGGACTAGATTTGAGTAAGGATATCTGAACAATCCCCTTCTCAGCTAGGATGCAAATCTAGAACACCAATAGTAATAATAATAAAATAGTTGAGAATTTATGCTCCATTATAAGTACATGATTTTGAGGGAATAAATTCTCAATAAGTATAAAAAATCATAAAATCTTCACAATTCAAAGGTCATAGGTCATTATAACATGAGGAATTTTTTATCTGATAAACTACCGATGAGCATTAAATTCAGACTACTACAACTTCCCAATGAAATATTCTCATATTATAGTAACCATAGGGCTTGGTTAGAATAATTTAAAGAAAATATTACAATATATTTTTATCAAATTTAATACCCATAATCAACAAGACATAGAAATAACAAGGTACACTTGTTTCTATTTTTATCAAATAACAATCCTCAAGAATAATTCGGTTATGATACATTATGAAAATAAAACATGACCAAATTTATTCAATTTTTTACATGACAACTAAAAACTAAATAATAAATGTATTGGACTATAACACCCAAACTCCCAATATGCATATGGTTTAATAAAATGATGAATATAATTGAACCCAATTTTAATATTTAACATGAGATTTCCAAGTGAGTTAAAATTCATAATATCATAAAAAAATTATTGTAGCATAGTGATATAGGTAGGGTTATTTGTAAACATAACATATTTTTTAAAAATAGACTATTTCAATATGCCACATATATTTAAAGGCAATTATTTTTATGCTAGATGAAGGATGTTATATCCACTATAACCTATTTATATTATAAATCATGTGAATAGGTATAACCAATGTAAATTATATTAGGATAAGGTATGCCACAAATTTTAATTCTTCATTTATTTTTAAAATATTTATTTTAGAATTATTTCAAAATGGATAATCATGGTATAGGAGAAAAAAGTTCCAAATGGTTATGACATGCTTAATTTCTCCTTGAAATCAAAACACAATGATATTTACATAAATATAGTTGGGTTTCTAATTTTTTTAACCATTTAAATTTTTCATTAAGAAAATAAAGTGTGCCAAGTTCAGGGATTAAATCCTTCATAAACAAAGATTTGCCAAACCTAAAAATATAACTATTCCCACCAATTAATACATGCATTTAGATAAAATTATATTAAAAATAACAATGCTAATCGAATGATTCATATAACAAGTAAAATTGTCAATATGTTTAAATTTTCATTATTTATAAAACTATCATACTCTTATAATAGTGTATTTAGAAAAAAAATAAATTTCTAGGTATAAGCAAAACACCCTCATCTGCAAATTAGATCACTTAGATATAAAATAAATCATGTTTTTTAGAAAAAATATGATCCAAGTCTGATTAATTTTTATCAATTTTGGCCATTAAGTCCCTCACCCAAACAAATAAAATTTTAAGTATGAATAAAACACCTAGGTTGTATACTAATACCCAATTCACTCATTAAAATAATCCATTTAATATGCAAATGTCTAGGCAGGATCAAAAATTTCTTGGAAATATATAAACGTTAAATATTTTCTTTGAAATTTTCTATCAAATAGGTGGATCTCTAGACATAAACAAAAACAAAAATTCTTTGATTATATATAATCATCAAATGTTTTCTTTAATTTTTTCCATCAAATAGATGGATCTCTGGCATAAACAAAACCATCTATGTTTTATATGTGTTTTTTTAAAAATTTCTATCAAATAGGTAGATCTATATACATAAACATAATCACCCTAGATGTAAATAAAAAACTATTTTTTGCCTTCACTAAGATTTGCCTTCACTAAGATTTGATTAAGTTATAACCATTTATTGAAATAATCATGGAAGCAAATACATGTATTAAATGTCTAAGTTTGAATATCATAATAAATAATCATAATCTATTAGAATATGTTCATGCTCATTAAAACTAAAAGAGAATAATAACATGACTTATAAGAGGGTCAATATCCCCTAACAAAATCTTATCCATTCAATCACAGTGTTTTTCAATACTTGGTTGCATAATGTCTTTCTATGTTGTGCCCTTTATTAATATATACTATCTAATATTTATCTCTATATTTATTTATTTTCCACTTGGCATGAGACGTTGTTTGTCTTATTTTCTTTCAAAATAAACATCGTGATAAAAGGAATAGTGTTTAACTTAAAAGCTATGCCCTAGTCCAACAAAAGTGTTTCTCCCTCTTAACCAAAGTCAAGCACTCTGAGCATCATTCGGATAAGAACAAACACATATTATCTAATCATAAAAAATCATAAAAAGCATAGTTGTTGATGCCATAATTTCACGGTGATTATCACACTTAGATGATGTTGGAGATATTTTTAAAATACAGTTCTTCTAACATCAATATTGGTGATAAACCACATTCTTATAGTTCTGATATTTCCATGTATCTTAGGTCCAGGGGTATGTTGACACCATGTAAACAAGTAAGAAAATTAATGATTAATATTTATTATCATGGGGATAATTAAGATCAAAGACATGTCACTAGGATTTAGTCTAGCTGATGAGTTTATTCAGTTTGGACCAAGAATATTTCACCAAGGATAAAAATACAAATAAGAAGGTTATAGAATTATGGAGGGAACAATTAGAAAAAAATATTACAAAATGAACATGATTTTAGAAAAGAAAGAAATTCTAAGAAAGATATTAATAATAAAGTTAAAAAATAATATGCATTTAAGGTGAAGTTAAAATATAAATGTGTGTTCAAAGTGGGAAATGATAAATATGAAATAAACCTAAAAAAAAATTAAATTGTATATCAAAGTACATTTTTTGATGCATGTCAAACTCAGTACTTTATTTGCTAAAGCAAGCAATATTAATTTGACATATTCACATATGCGCAACCAAAACCAAATGAGGTGATCTAAGGTAATTAGCTAGGGTTAATTACTCATAAAGGATGCTATGGGGAAGCAAGTTTCCTAAATGGTATTTATGGGTTTTAGACCATATCAATGCATGAATACATAGATAGGTCCCAAGTGCTATATGTGACACTTATTATTCCACATTGGACCATTTATAGGCCCTTAGCCCTCATTAAATACCTCACTCTCCTCAATAGGTTTCAATTACCCTCAAAGATGGTTAAATAGTTAATTTCACTCTAAATAGAAAGGATAACTCTAAATATCCTATGTTATCATTTTGGTTAAATATGTCCATGAAATGAGAAAAAGGTATAATATAATATTAATTGATAACAAGTATGATTTATGAAATACTAATAATAATTAGTAACCCACAATCCATTTAAACACATGCAACTTATACTAAATACCCATAAGTATACAATAGAAAATATATTTGTATAAAATTGAGGACCATCAAGAACAAAATGAAAACCAAAACATCATAGGCAATTATTCACATGCTACCAACCAAGGTTTTCAACTTCCTCATGGCCTAAATGTCACTACACCATTCCCAACATATCCTTTTAAGTTCACACATCACTCAATTAATAATTATAAATGCCACTATCCGATTAAATGAATAGAAATAAAACTATGATCAAATTCATTATTCATCAGATATGATTCTTCGATAACCCATAATCAAATCTATGCCAATGATATTATATTGGCAATAGCCAATGCATTATAATTAAGAAAAGAGAAATTAATATAATCAAAAGTATATTGCAACCATGAGTATATTCTATTTCACATTGATTATTCAATCAACTGTAAGGTTAAAAGTAAATGAAATATCTTCAGTTCATATAACTTTCATACTAACTTTATTATTTTCCAGCCATACATCTACTTAGAAAACCATTAGGAATAATGAAAATTTAAGCCATTGATCTTTCTTAAAATAAGGATCTTATTAAATAAAGAACCCATCTTCATACAACATCTTCCAAGTATGATAAAATATAATAGAGTAATATGTTTCAAATGTGATAAAGTATGAATTATGAATGCATATAACAAGTTTCAAAGTGAACAAGACATTGGAAGTACATAAGCAATAAAAGTTTCCATATAATTGAATATATACCAAAATCATACAATTAACTAGTGACTTATTATAAATAAGAAATTCTAGTCAAGTTCGAATTGAGTGGAACCTAAATAAAACATTCAATTTAAGGAACTCTTAAAAAATAATGTTGAGCACATCATGACACAATAATTCATTCAATTCTAGTCATAAAAAAAAGAAGATTATAACATACTCAGCTCCTAGGAATAAAGATCGACATGTATACATTCAACCATTATTTATTTATCTAAGAATAAATCAAGGAAGAGTACATCACTTAACAATTTTATTCCAGAATACAACTAATCTAAGATAACTTATTCATCTACTCATAGACTATTCATTATAGAGTTCAATTTCAACATAATTACATATTAGGCAGCTCTTAGTATAAAAATTGAACTATGCATTTTACTCAATTCAACAATGTAACTAATATTGAAGCTTTAAGAAAAGAAATCAACAATAATAGATTAATTAACAATAACGTACACAGCTTTATATGCAACCCTATAGGTCTGAGGTAAGCAAGAGAGAAAATTTTATTTATTTTTTCTACATATGCTAGAAATAAGCTCAATTGAACATGTTTATATATGCCATGTACATCTAAAAATATCTAACCCTATAGGTCTGAGGTAAGCAAGAGAGAAAATTTTATTTATTTTTTCTACATATGCTAGAAACAAGCTCAACTGAACTTGTTTATATATGCCATGTACAACTAAAAATATCTAAGAAATATCTCTATATTATTTACGTCCTCAAAGGTTAGAACAACATATATAAAACAAATCAGTAAGTAACTATCTAGTTCTATACTAAATAGAGTTAGCTAAGTGATTCATCAATGCACATTTATTCAAGTTAAGAATCTAACTTGTTAACAAATGAAATTAGCATACTTATATATGTTTTATCATCAATGCTTAAATAATGGATATGCATGAGTAAAATTTTTACTTAGATTTATCATAAGTACTTATGTCAAAAAATACACAATGTTATATAAATTAGCAAGAGATTAATATCGCACTAATAATATAAAAGACATATTCTAAGATAAAAATAGAGATGATGTACATCTAACCATATCAATATAACTCAGGTACATGTAATTGATTAAATTTATAAAACATAATGTAGTTTCCACATCTTACCATGAGATCAATGTTATAATATTTTACTTTCCTTTCATGTGTGTTCCGTTTTCAATACAGGGTTAGCATATCATAATCACTAAGTCTAACTAGACTAATGTTAGAATGAAATTAGATTATAACTACATTCATGAATCATTCTATATGAAATGATAAATAACTAAGTAATAACTTATAACCAACATATAATAAATTATTACTAGTTACTTAATGCATGTCCATTAGATCATCCAAGATTAGAGAATCATGTAATCGAATTAGAAAAAATGTCTCAACTAGCTTTATGAGCCCAACTATCAATGGCCTTTATGACCCCATCCATCAAATAGATGGTGGTTTCAGCAACCATGGTCAAGAAGGGATTCTAAGAAAGTCAATATTTTGAACCATTAGATAACTCAACATAATACAAAATATAAAATAGACAAGTAACAACAACACCATTGCAAGATGAAATAGAAATAACCAAACCCACCATTGTCATAAATCAAGAGTGGGGATATCTATTATAGGCTACGCGAAGGATATAATAATGGACTTAACAAATAAATCCATGTCTATAAAATTTGAAAAAACTAATTTGAAAACCCTCCAAGTGTATGGTCAGCCTATAATATCTTGGCTACTAATTTATATCTCAAAATTATAAGCATTCATAATATAACTTTGTCATTTAAACCTAGTCTGGGAATGGTTACAAAAAAGTAACGAAATCAAACAATCATAAATAATGTATGAATTGAAACATATAAATTAATAAGTTATACATAACCAAACCACAGTCCATTAGGGTTCAAAAATTAAACCAAACAATTATAATAAACTAGTCAACATATTCATTATGACCTTAGCCATACAAAATTTTCTAAAGTAGCAGATAATGATTCTAATAATCATTTGAAATATAAATTGATTTTAATTAAAGAATCAATCTATAGAGATCATGGGATCATCATGAGGTCTCATGATGTCATATGATTCCTAGGATCTTGAAATTTATTTTAAATATTTCTAATTAAGTAACAGACCTATTTGAAGGTTGTATAAAAATTCAAACCCTTGTTATAAAATAACATTTCCAATGGGATTCATCCAAAATATTATTGATTTATATAAAACAAAACACATAGAGATCTATGTTAAAAACCTAACATAAACATGCCATACAAAGTAACACATAGATAATCTACAAAATGAAACACAAACAAATACACACACACACACACACACACACACACACACACACACACACACACACACACACACACACACACACACACACACACATAAAATAAAACTAATCATAGAAAATAAATAACCAATTCTCTAAAAGGAAAGAAGTAGTTGAGTTCCATTCCAAATAAACCCATAATCAATAAGTATAAACCTAGTCATTGAGATATAAAGAAACCCAATCAATTTATAGACATTAACCAAAAAGGAAAACACTTTAGCATTCATTTAATTGAAATAGGGTACTGAGATCCACCTTTAAAAATACACCTAATTCAAACAACCCAAAACAAAACACAATAATAAAAATTTAAACTAAAAGTATACGGTTAAAAAGGATGAACCATATATTTGAATTAAAAAAATAATGCATTCAAAGCCATTAAAACCCTTAATAAATTCTTCAAGTAGTAGGGTTGATGACCCACAATATACACAACCAAGTCAAAATATAATAACAAGTTTAAATGCTCAGACATAGCCCTACATATTAAAAAGGAAGCACATAAAACCTTTCCAAAAGTTACAAGAATTATCAAAAAATTATTACACCTAAGTTGTAATCATAAAATGATGTTGTATTAAAACTAGATAATATTATTAACTCATTTTACAATTTTATATGCAAAATGATAACATTGAAACCTCATAGGGTAATGGATACCCATCTAGAAGTCCTATGACTTTTGGTTGCATATGCAACATCTAATATCTTTATAAATTCATTTAAGAGAAAAATAACCAGACAAACTAGTCAAGAATGAATATCCTATTAAATGTTGTGGACTGAAAAATAACTCAAATGATATCATTAGATACAAAACTAGTCTCAAAATAACCTTTTTCTCCACACAATAAAGTTGACACACATTACCCACCAAAAAAACAAGTCATGCCCTTACCTAATTTTTTATCCATCATCTTCTCCATTCTTCTCCTATCCATATCTAATCCAACCACTACTGACTAACTCCCCACTCCTTCCATCGAACTCACCATACCCCAATTACATTCCACATTATGAGGAGAGATAAACCCCCTCCATCATTATCGACCAACTCCCAAAACAACACCACCCCCAACTACTAAAAATCATAAATATAATAGTCATAAATTACTCATCTAGAAATCTCAAAACCAATAAATAATTAAAATAATAAAGACAATAATAATTTAAATGTTTCATACCATAAAAGTAGAATTAACTAAACCATAAATAACACCAAGTAACCAAGGTAATAATCCATGTGGGGGGGTCATGGAAGGTTGATCTAGATAAGTCCTTTATCGAGACCAAGTCTTAACAAAGGAGGGTTCACATGAAGTCAAAGTGGTGAGTTGTTTCATGAAGGAGAGTGAATAAGTCTATAGTGGACTGTTACAAACATAAAAATTAAAACCAACAAACACCATGATAATTCATATAGTAATAAATAGAAATACATGGTACACAAAATAAGATGCCACAACGCATGAAATCAAAACAATGATAGTATAATTGAAATAGTAAGACTATCTAATGGTAAGAAACCAACTAAAAATACATGGATACCTATCTAAACTCTTTAAATTGCCCATGAATCACTTAGGTACCCCAATGCACCAACATCAACATCAGCCTAGCTCATATATCGATACCTATAACCATAGAATGTACATCAATAGTACCTGATCGATAATTGATAAAAAAATTACATAACTATAATAAAACATTAATTATATTAAATAGTCCATATAATCATGTGTAGAAATTAAAACATGACATGTCATCAACCTATAGTCAAAGTATTTATACATAAAAACTAACAATATAGTCCAACTAGGTAAATAAATGAAGTAATCAATTATACAAACAATAACAATAATGTTTAAATAGTATATCAAAGCATTAAAAAGATGAGGTCATAACATCCTCCCCTCTTTAAAAGTAAATCATCCCAATGATTAATTAAATAGTCATACACAATACTGCTTAGAAAGATGTGCATCTTCCCAAGTAGCACACTTTTTTCTCAGTGGGTCTTATTAAACTAAAATCAATTGTGTGTCTTTATTTTATAGCTCAATGCTATGATGGTCTAAGATTATCATTGGTTCTACATAAATCTTTTCCTCTTTCTTGACCGATAGATGTTTTCAATCTAAATTATTAGAGGGATCATGTATGTATTTTATTAGTAAAACAACATGAAATACATCATGAATCCTTTATAGAGAAGGATGAAGGAATAGCTGATAAGCAACTAGGCTAATCGTCTCCATAATGTAGAAGGACCAGACAAAATTTGGAGCTAGTTTAGAAGTTTTACCAAATTTTATGGAACTCTTCTCTGGTCTAACAAGCAATTTTTTTTTATCACCCATGCTGAATTTACACAGAGCCTTATTTTGATTAGTATAACTCTTTTGATGATCATATGCCACTTTCAAATTATACCTTATTAATTCCATCTATTTTTTATATTCTATCAATAGATCAGGTCCAATAACAACCATGTTTTCCAAGTTGTCCTAGCCAAGTGGAGTTTTACACTTTCACCCATATATAGCTTCAAAAGGTACCATCTTTATTTTATAATGATAGGTATTATTATATGAAAACTCAAAAAAATGGAGATAATCTTCCCATTTTGTTTTTTGGTCCATGACATACATTTGTAGCATATCTTCAACAACTTAATTAAGCCTTTCATTTTGACCATCCATTTATAGATGATATGAAGAACTAAAATTTAACCATGTTCCAATGGCCACAATTACAATTTTCTAAGACCTTGATGTAAGAAAATTGTCATGATCTAAAAAAATCACTTTAGGTATGCCATGGAGTCTAACCACTTCTTTCATGAAATGTTTTACAAACATAAAAGTGTCATCTATTAGATTAACAACAATGAAGTGGCCAAATTTAGTGGCATTATCAATTACCACAAGCACATGATGTCATGTTTTCTATGTGATTTAGGAAGCCCCATAATAAATTCATGTGAGATTACAACCCACTTTCCTCTTGAAATATCATGAGGGTAGAATATCCCTCCAAACTATCATTCTAAGCATTTTTCCATAAAATTGGAGACATTGTGCTTCATTTGAGGCTATAAATAAAGCCTTCTCAACTCATGTATCATCTTTGTGATACCTGGATGAGCATAATAAGGTGTCATATGCACTTATTTTAACATAAAGTTTTTTAAAACACTTGACCCAGGTACATAAATTCTATCTTTATGCCTTACAAAGTCATTTATTTCAACATAAAAATTAACAAACTTTTTTACTATAGGCTCATTAGCTAAACTTGCTCTTACATCATAGAAGAATTCATCAACAAGTTACTATTCTAACACAACACTTCTAAAACTTCTTTGTAGAACTAACAAGGTAGTAACATACATGCATCTACTGAGTACATTAGCTACATAATTCTCCTTTCCCTTGACATACGATACGTCCATATCAAAATTTATTAAAAATTCTATCCATTTACATCGATGCATATTTAAATCATCTTGAGAAAATAAGTATTCTAGGCTACAATGACCAGACTGCACCTTAAATTATTTTCTTAGTAGAAAATGTTTCCATTATTTAAGTCCATGGATAATGGTAGTAAGTTCCATGTCATGTGTGGGCTAGTTATTTTCATTCTCCTTAAGCTTATATGACTCATAAGCCACAAATTTACCATCTTGATTCAAGATGCCTCCATATTCTTCCTTACAAGCATCAACCCATACATTCAAATTACCATTTGGGTAAGGAATAATAAGAATGGGTGCTATTGTAAGTAGTATTTTTAGCTTTCTAAAAGCCTCCTCACATTGAGACATCCATAAAAATTTATTTTCTTTGCAGTGCAAATAAGTGATAGGCTAGGATACAATGGAAATGTTTTCTAAAAACTACCAAAAATAACCATCCAATCCCATGAAGCTATGCACTTCATGTACATTTGCAAGAATAGGCCAGTCTAGAATGGCTTTTATATTTGTTAGATTTATAACAATGTCAGCCTTTGAAAAAATGTGGCCAAAATAATGAATTTAAGATTCATAAAATGCATATTTGGAGAGTTTTTCATATATCTTATGTTATCTTAGTCTTTTCAAGACTAAACAAAGGTGTCTATTATGTTTAGATTCATTCTTACAGTAAATGAGAATATCATCAAGAAATACCACAAAAAAATTATCTAAAAAGTCTCTAAACACATTGTTCATAATGTTCATAAAGGTTGCATGAGTGTTAGTTAATCCAAATGATAGCACTATGAACTCACAATGTCCATATAAAGTTTAAAAGGCTATTCTATGAATGTATTATTCCTTGATACTCAACTGGTGGTAGCATGATCTTAAACCATTATTGGACAAGATTGATGCACTTTTAATTTGGTTAAATAAATTATCTATCCTTGGCAAAAGATATCAATTTTTAATTGTTATCTTATTAAAAAAGTGGTAATCAATGCAAAGTCTTAATGTTCCATCTTTATTTTTGATAAATATCACCAGATCACCCCAAGGATACAACCTTGGTCAAATGCTTCCATCTTCCAAAATTTCTTGCAATTGTAGCTTTAATTCCTGTAGGTCATCCACATTCATGTGATAGGGAGCCTTAGATGCAAGGGAATATCTGGACATTATATCAATTGAAAACTCAAAGTCATGTTTAGGTAGTAATCTAGGTAGATTTTTGAGGAAGACATCCATGAACTCGCTCAAAATAGTAAAATCTGTATAAACTAGTTCCTTTTCTTGGGGTAATTCTTACAACTAGACTACATAAATCTTTCAACCCTTTCCAATATCCCTTTTCAATTATAATGTTAAACATGTCCTTTACCTTTTAGACCCTTAAATACTTTTCATTCAACAAGTTGCCCAAGGTCATTAATGCACCACACTCTTTTACCAATGCAGTCAAACATGGCATGGAATTCTTATAGCCAATCCATTCTGAGAATAAGATCATAAGATCAAAGGTGTTATAAATAGATTTAACTTGGTCTTGAATATGCCAAGATCAATTCTAACTTGTTCTAAGCATTCAAGAATAGGAACCCTTTTATTAGTACCGAACTCAACCTCCCAATCTTATCTTATCTTATCAATATAGGTTCAATCATACAGTGATTAACAATAATAAGAGATATAAAATAGATAGTTGTACCTCAATCAATTAGAATAGTTAAGGAAAACCCATTTATAGTACCTCTATTTTCAATTAGGGTAGCCTTCAAGTCAAAATTATAATTATCAGCAATATTGTACACCTTATGATTGGTTGATTGGCCCAATTTCATCTTGGGACAATCCTTTTTATAGTGGTTATCACCACATTCCTAGCAAATAATAGGTCTAGATGGAACTAATGGAATAATATTAGCACCCATGGTTGGTCCACGTTGGTTGCTTTTATGTTGTTACATCTTCAAGTATCCTAATTTAGATGAATTTTAGGGCTTGAAATTTCTATTTTGATTATAAAACTTGTTAAAATTCTTATTATTACTAGCAAATCTATGATTTTGGTCCAATTTTATGAAGTTTTTATTCACAGGAGAAAGAATTTTAGATTTAGATTATTGCCTATTTGATTTCAAATCTTGCCTTGCCTTTTGGCAAGACTTCCTTTGTTTATCCCTATAAGTTGATTTAATGGCTACTACCAAGGTTCTTAGGTTTGTTATATTGATTTCATGCATCAATATCTCCTCGAGCTAAAGTTTGAATTTAGTGATCCTAGTTTCCTCGTCATGCATGTAATTTACATGATATAATAGGTTTAAATAATTTTTCTCATAATCAAAGACAAATATATTTTCCTATTTTAGTAGCTAAAAATTAGGGATTTTGTTCTCTTTATAATTCGTGTTTAGGCATCTTTTCCAAAATTATGTCTCAAAAACTAACTAGGTCGGGTCCATTGGTTGATATTCTTTAATAACATAGATGAGATTCCACCATAAGGCT
>JARHVA010000743.1:4395000-4402500 GCA_037957365.1 Torreya grandis | reverse complement strand
AAAGAGATTTGACTTATAGTCAGAGTGGCAAGGAGTTTCACTGAGGAGAGAGAAGCAGTTTGCACTAGACTGTTACAAATGTGAAAAGTAGAATAGAAAAACACCATGATAGTTCACGTAGTAAAAAACAATAGTACAACATTATATTTAAGATAATATGCAATAAGGTACAATGATAAAATGAAAACAATACAATCAAAACAATAAGACTGTCCAATTGTAGAAAACCAACCAAAAACACATGGATACCTATCAAAACTCATTCGACTACCTAGGAATCACTTTGATACCCCATTATATTGATGCCAACTTGAGCCTAGCTAATATATTGGTACATGAAACCATAGAATATACATCATAAATACTTGATAGATAAAAAAAGTTACATAATTATAATAAAACATTAATTGTAGCAAGTAGTCCATATAATCATCATGTACAAAAATTAAAACTTGACATGTCATCAACCTACAGTCAAAGTATCTCCGCATCAAAACCAATAATATAGTCTAACTAGGTAAAGAAATGCAATAGTCAATTATACAAACAATAACAATAGTGTTTAAATAGTAAGTCAAAGCATTAAAAAGGTGAGACCATAACAAAATAACTACTTATATCTAGAGCCCTTGATTAGTATGTCTCAAATATATGGCATGCAATAGACTAATTCAAATATATATTAAGCTATTTTATGTATCATGATACTTCTCAAACATCTTCGATATGAAATCAACTACTTTAATAAGGCTACTTTAGATACGGTATGCATTGGATCCATTACATGAAATATAATTCTTTGTTATAAATCTCATAATGTTTATATCAATATTGATTATACGTTGCATCAATGCAATGATATACTAGGATGGTCATGGCTATTTCAAATGGGAGTAACACTTGGTAAAAATCATATCTTACATTTGATTATGACCAACTACTACCATTTTTAGAGAAGAAGCATCTAGAAAGAGAGAATATGAATGGAAAAATGGTTTTTCAATTCATACTCAAGAAAAAACATATAATGTAACTAAATGAGAGAATAATGATACTAATAATAAGTAATGCATTAAATAACAACAAAGTTATAATAATCCAATTCAAAAATAATGTAAGGTTGGTTTAAAATATTCTATTGTAACTACATGATAGAATTGGAATGATATGCCTAAATTAGAAGATGAACATCATAAGCCTCTTAGTGAAAACAACATGTATAATACATAACTTAAATATGAACTCTTTTTTATAAGATATTTGATTTTTAGGAGCATGGTTTAATATACATAACTTCTTTATGTTGGCTTCATTTCTCATAATTTCTAATTTTTTGGACATACATATGTACATATTTTATTACATTAACAATTATTTTATCTCTTACACTTATTTTCACATGAACCTTATATTTTTATTTTAAATCCTAATAAATACATCTAAAACATTTATATTTTGATTATGCATCCTTTTACAACAAACTCATCTCACTAAAAATTCTTTATGGCATACTACTCTATCACTTCTACACATAGATTATTGATACATGCACAATCATATGAATTTTTGTCCACATATAATATAAGAATATAAAATTATTCCTGAACTTCCCACACTCACTCTTAATCCATGATGTGGTGATTTGTATATATAGTGGGGCATGTTGTTTTTATTCATTTATTGAAAATTGTGTTTTTATTTATATTTGGTGTACATTATACCTTTACAGATGTTACACATTCTTAAGATTTATTATATTCTTATATGCTTTTACCTTTATAATTTTTAATTCTTTTACTACATGCATGTGAAAAATATAAATAAATTTTAAAAAATAAAAATATTCAAAAATAAAAAAATCATAATTTAAGTGTAACGTATTTTACTACTTATTATTTTGATATAGCTTATTTATCACATGTTTTGTAGATTACATATCCTTTTCCAAAAGAACATGAATTTTATAGTATACATAAAATAAATATATGACATACAGGTTAGCCAACATCCTTTATATATTGTTGTAGATACAACTCAAAGGTATAATATTTAGTATCATTTTATATATTTATGTATTTCAATCAATTATAATAATAATTTATTTTTAATTATTTTATAACATGTATACTAGATATTTAGACCCCTAAGAGGATGAGCTTGGGAAAGTTTGATGTCATTCTTTTATTTATAAGGGCCCAAAAGAAAAACATAATTTTAGGTTTTATTTATAAAATTTAAGAATTTTTATTATTTACACTACATTTTTTATTTTAGCATTTGAATAATAGGTCCACTAGTAAGATGGACTCATGTGAGGAAGAAGTTGGGCTGATTTACTATCCCTCTTCTACTGCTACATACTCAAAGTAAAGTTATATTTATAATATTTAAGAATTAAATTCAATTGTTTTAGTTAATAGTTTTAACATTTTATTATAGTTGGGGTCCATGTCATTTATGCTTCATGAGTTCCCTCCATCAAGTCCTTTGACATGTACACTATCCTCTCCTTATCATCATGCTATATAGTCTCTAAAATGTGTGTATGGCCCGCATTGGGGATTTATAACATCCTTAAATATAATTCATTGGTGAAAAATGGTATGGCCCTATCGTGATTTGATGATGATAATCTATCTCCTTTGACACAAGACAAATAAATACATTAAATGTCTAGGACTTAGAAAGTGAGGTTATTTGTGAATGATGACATAATAATATTGGATGATTCTTATGTTAAGTAAGTGTTTATATATATATATATATATATATAAATATAATTTACAATACATTTAAAATTATATTTTGTTAATTATAAGTATTTTAAACAAATAAAATAAATTCACTGTAAAACATTATTATTTTAACATCCCAATCTTTCATAAAAAATGTTTATGATGGAGAATATCTAATGACTCACCAAATAAATTGAAAATGAATTCAAAATCATTTATTATAACACAAAATTAGTTGGATACTCTTCAACAACTAGGATTACCAGGATAAGAAGGCATATGATAATAAAGCTATTATATACCTTTTTTTTAATAATATTAATAATGAATTTTTAGTGAATACAATTGGAATTAAGAATTAGAGAATCTATAATTTGATCCATATTATTTTTGATATTTTAAAGTACTTTTTAAGTTCATCATTAGAACAAGAATGATATTGAAAAGAATCTCCTACTTGAATAGAATAAATACATGAAGTAAATCAATAACAACCATATAAAACCTAAATATCATAATATTATTTTATATAATGTAAATATTATTTGAAATATGTCATCTATAATTTATAGATGATATACAAACAAATTACATATGTAGATAGAATAATACATTGATCCCCTGATGTAACTAATTATAATTTATAGATTAATTATAACCTGATATAAATGAATTTTTAGGTAAGTTATAATGTTTAATGAGAATTTAAAATTTGTGAAATTTTTATATTAGACTGTTTATATATTTCCAAATTATTTCAATTAATGCAGCAAATAAGAATAGCCAACAAAAAGCCAATGAATTTATAGTTACTCAAGGAATTATTGGGACTTGTATGGTTAGAGTAAGCAAAAAATCAATACACAAGCTTGAAAGTTTTTAATATCTTATTTTCAATAAGTTTGTTAAGTTATTTTATATAAAATAATCACCTATTTGTATGAAAAATATTATATTTCAAAATCAATGATATAAATGAAGGGCTGTCGAGGAATTGAAATATTGTTCAAATCTCAAGGATTGATCATAGAAAAATTCAATGTGTGGGCATAGGCGAGGGGTTATGTGTAGGTAAGTAAAGTAATATATAATTTGCTATATAATTTATAGTTTTAGTTAATTATGTAAAGTGTAATTTTATACATTTATATTAGAATTACAGTATGTTTAATTTTTTGACGTATAAATGTTTTGTCATATTATATAATCCTGCGATTGATAAGGATTTGATTATATTGATTGCATTTATAAATATTTTGAGTTAGAGAATGCCTCATTATACACTTTCGATATTTATGATGGTTATATAAAAGTGAAGAAAAAAAAGAGTCATATTTTCAGTAAATCATATATAATTTTTTATTTGAAAGAAAGATTATATAAATTTAAATTTTTAAAACATCATACATTACCATATATATATGTATATATATAGTATGACAATTTACAAAATTCTTGTTTATTTTTGAATGATTCAATTCACAATAATATAATATACATTAATTATAAATAATAAATACATAAAAATATAATTATAATTATATATATGTATAATAATATATTAAATAAATATAAACAATGATTTAAAAAATTTCCCAATTGCAGGGGCAAACACGATGCCAACTTGATTCTAACTTTCAATACGATTTCGGCATGAATATGGTGTAAACAATATATATAACAAGAAGATTAAAAATGTTTAAATAAAAATTCCATTAATTTTAGTAGAATTCTTCAATTCAGTTTCCTGGCATCAAACAATTTAAAAAAACTATTTGCAATAGTTTTCACTATTCCATTGAACAAGTGTTATGTTAAAAAGTGTTATGGCTTTTTGACACAGTTTTTGGCGAACTTGTTCTCTCTTAAAATGTTTAAGGGTTATCTATTTTTGTTGTTGCTATCGACAAACTCTAATTTTTTGAACTTCCGTATCATTGAAAACCTATAATATTTTCACAAACAATTTCTTTGTCCTGTTCTGTTTCTTCATAGTTTTCTCTTAGCGTCGTTTCCCTTAAACCTAACGATTCATTTCATTGTAAATATTGTTTCTTAATTGTATAATTTCTTATAACTTTGAGTTTATCATTCTCTAATCTTATAATTAACCCATGTCTCCTAATTCTTACAATAATACAAATCTAACCTGATCATATATTTAAGCTTAAATATTTGCAAGATTCGGTTAACAATCTAATTAGATTAACTATTTTTATCAAATTTTAGTCGTGTGTTCAACTGGTCTGAACATGACCTCCATAACTAGTCATTACCATAATATTAATGATAAAACAAAATAAATGTTACCAGATTTTAATTGTGTTTAACTGGTCTGAACATGACCTCCATAACTAGTCATTACGGTAATATTAATGATAATAAGTAGTCATTACCGTGATATTAATGATAAAACAAAATGAATGTTGCCACAACGGAGTGAGATGAAGTGAATCCAATCTATGAAGCACAACACGGAATAATAGAAGAATAGAGGTTATATTGCTTTCCTTTGGATTACAATAGACCAAAATCAAGTAAAAGTGTGAGTGTGTTTCCTGAAGCGGAGAATCGGAATTAGGTTGCTGGGTTAATATCCTTATTACTGTTCATATCGAGGCTGCTTTTATTTTGGGCAACAATTAGGATGTGTAATATGCGGTCCACAGTTCTTGCATGATGGTAAGCGCTCCACAATAGAAAACTGAGTATCAGAATCTTGTTTGTTGTTAATATCTCCATTTGTATTTACATTTTCCTTAGGGTTATATCGAGCAGAGACATGGAAGGCAAATATAACGTTGACAACAAGCAGCACCGTCATGATTTTGATAAGCATTGTTCTCGCCATGTTTGCCGGTAGAGAGCGTTCTTTAACAAGGAAACTTGCTGACTGTTACAAATGGATAACTCGAGAGACAAATTATCTCTGAATCAGGGGAAATATAATTTATCTTGGAAAACAGAAGATGAAGATGGAGATAGAACGCAAGACAGATTTATAGGGCAAGGCTACACGCGTTAAACGCTTTGAATAGTTCCATAGAAGTCGGAGAAAATCAAAGTCAGAAATTAATATAAATTTGCCATGGTTGCTTCCGACGTCGTGTTTTTCAATGCTTGACTGCCGATTTTAGAATGAGTGAATTTGAATTTTGATACTTCCTTTAATGTTGACATTTTCTAATTCGACTAAGCCACCAATAAACATTTCCGAACGGAAGGGCGGTTTGTTTGACGGATTTTTCGTGGTCTTCATGAAACATAACGGAAAATTACAACGAGTGAATTTCTTTTGAGATACTCTGTATTATGTTGACCCTTTCTAAGCATATTATGCTTGATGGTTTGTGCCAAGCGTTATGTGCAAGGTTTTCAAGTTGACTTTAGATGTAATATCAATTTTTTGCGTCTTCTTGTGTCTTGTAATAATTTTGGTTACTGTTGGGATGGGCACTTCTCACTTCTTGTGCTTACCTGAGATCTTATCCTCATTCGTATCCATGTCATTGAAAATTTCGGATATAATTTTGATTCATGGTATTCATTATGATTTTAACAGTTGTATTAATCTATACGATTTTAGTAACTTTTTAATGGTTGTGTCACATAATTCTCTACCTATATTATTACATGGTTAAAAGACATTTTATGAGTAGTTGTGTTTATCATAAATTATTTATAATGTAATTTTTTTTCATTTTGGCAATACACTATGATCAATAGTTTCACTAAGGCTTAAATTTTTACATAGTAAAAAAAAGTTATGAGCCATAAATATTCATGCTACTTTTTATTTAATATTTACATGTAAAAAAAGTGATGTTCTAATGTATATGTCACTATATTTTGAATCATAATAATACATAACTTATTTAATATGTAGGAAGAAACTATGCTTCAAATATGAGTAATTGATACTCTACTTTATGTAGAATTCTAAATATTGGTATCCTTTTCAAGAACACAAATTATTCACATTAGAGCCACCAATTTAAATGTATGAGAATTTTTTTTTAAATTGTAATTTATATTAAATTTTTTTATAACTAGTACATATATCTTATATACATCTATCTGAAATATACCAGTAGATAACAATCTTGAGGTTTTTATTTTGGATTTTTCATATCCATATTAATAATAACTTGACTATCATTTTCTCCAATTTAACTCTGACTATTTACACTATAACCTATTTAGTTATACCAATGTGTTATACTTAAAAAATAATTTGAAAATAAAGGGATCCTAACTCTATTATATACACAAAATATTGTGATTTTTAGATAAACTTATTTAATAAATAAAGAAAAGACTTATATGGTTATCAAATAAACATCAATTTTAAACTTGAAATTAACTTGAGATAATCAACTAAATATCAAATTGAAGATCAAACATAAATATATTATACACAAAAAATTAAATAATTTAAAAACACAAAAAATATAAAAGGAATAAAATTAATTAAAAAATAAATAATAAATTCTAAAAATGATGCCCAAGAGAAAGGTTTTGAAATAGGATTTTAGTTGATTTTATTTGTTGAATATAATCCCACCCAAATTGGAAGATCAAAAGTATCCATTGCACATATTTGTTAATAAAATTTACTGACTTATCTAAATTTGAATTTCTCACTTTTTTTGGTAGGAAGTTCCTTCTTAATGAAACCAGTTGTTATAGGCATGTGGCCTCTCTCTATCTCCATTTCCATGCTCAACTCAACATTTGGCCTTATCTTATTTACTGAGTTATCACA
>JARHVA010000743.1:4382500-4390000 GCA_037957365.1 Torreya grandis | reverse complement strand
ACACTTGGTAAAAATCATATCTTACATTTGATTATGACCAACTACTACCATTTTTAGAGAAGAAGCATCTAGAAAGAGAGAATATGAATGGAAAAATGGTTTTTCAATTCATACTCAAGAGGAAAAAAATAATGTAACTAAATGAGAGAATAATGATACTAATAATAAGTAATGCATTAAATAACAACAGAGTTATAATAATCCAATTCAAAAATAATGTAAGGGTGGTTTAAAATATTCTATTGTAACTACATGATAGAATTGGAATGATATGCCTGAATTAGAAGATGAACATCATAAGCCTCTTAGTGAAAACAACATGTATAATACATAACTTAAATATGAACTCTTTTTTATAAGATATTTGATTTTTAGGAGCATGGTTTAATATACATAACTTCTTTATGTTGGCTTCATTTCTCATAATTTCTAATTTTTTGGACATACATATGTACATATTTTATTACATTAACAATTATTTTATCTCTTACACTTATTTTCACATGAACCTTATATTTTTATTTTAAATCCTAATAAATACATCTAAAATATTTATATTTTGATTATGCATCCTTTTACAACAAACTCATCTCACTGAAAATTCTTTATGGCATACTACTCTATCACTTCTACACATAGATTATTGATACATGCACAATCATATGAATTTTTGTCCTCATATAATATAAAAATATATAATTATTCATCCTCATTCCCCTGAACTTCCCAAACTCACTCTTAATCCATGATGTGGTGATTTGTATATATAGTGGGGCATGTTGTTTTTATTCATTTATTGAAAATTGTGTTTTTATTTATATTTGGTGGACATTATACCTTTACAGATGTTACACATTCTTAAGATTTATTATATTCTTATATTCTTTTACCTTTATAAATTTTAATTCTTTTACTACATGCATGTGAAAAATATAAATAAATTTAAAAAAATAAAAATATTCAAAAATAAAAAAATCATAATTTAAGTGTAACGTATTTTACTACTTACTATTTTGATATAGCTTATTTATCACATGTTTTGTAGATTACATATCCTTTTCCAAAAGAACATGAATTTTATAGTATACATAAAATAAATATATGACATACAGGTTAGCCAACTTCCTTTATATATTGTTGTAGATACAACTCAAAGGTATAATATTTAGTATCATTTTAAATATTTATGTATTTCAATCAATTATAATAATAATAATTTATTTTTAATTATTTTATAACATGTATACTAGATATTTAGACCCCTAAGAGGATGAGCTTGGGAAAGTTTGATGTCATTCTTTTATTTATAAGGGCCCAAAAGAAAAACATAATTTTAGGTTTTATTTATAAAATTTAAGAATTTTTATTATTTACACTACATTTTTTATTTTAGCATTTGAATAATAGGTCCACTAGTAAGATGGACTCATGTGAGGAAGAAGTTGGGTTGATTTACTATCCTTCTTCTACTGCTACATACTCAAAGTAAAGGTATATTTATAATATTTAAGATTTAAATTCAATTGTTTTAGTTAATAGTTTTCACATTTTATTATAGTTGGGGTCCATGTCATTTATGCTTCATGAGTTCCCTCCATCAAGTCCTTTGACAGGTACACTATCCTCTCCTTATCATCATGCTATATAGTCTCTAAAATGTGTGTATGGCCCGCATTGGGGATTTATAACATCCTTAAATATAATTCATTGGTGAAAAATGGTACGGCCCTATCGTGATCTGATGATGATAATCTATCTCCTTTGACACAAGACAAATAAATACATTAAATGTCTAGGACTTAGAAAGTGAGGTTATTTGTGAATGATGACATAATAATATTGGATGATTCTTATGCTAAGTAAGTGTTTATATATATATATATATATATATATATATATAATTTACAATATATTTAAAATTATATTTTGTTAATTATAAGTATTTTAAACAAATAAAATGAATTCACTGTAAAACATTATTATTTTAACATCCCAATCTTTCATAAAAAATGTTTATGATGGAGAATATCTAATGACTCACCAAATAAATTGAAAATGAATTCAAAATCATTTATTATAACTCAAAATTAGTTGGATACTCTTCAACAACTAGGATTACCAGGATAAGAAGGCATATGATAATAAAGCTATTATATACCTTTTTTTTAATAATATTAATAATGAATTTTTAGTGAATACAATTGGAATTAAGAATTAGAGAATCTATAATTTGATCCATATTATTTTTGATATTTTAAAGTACTTTTTGAGTTCATCATTAGAACAAGAATGATATTGAAAAGAATCTCCTACTTGAATAGAATAAATACATGAAGTAAATCAATAACAACCATATAAAACCTAAATATCATAATATTATTTTATATAATGTAAATATTATTTGAAATATGTCATCTATAATTTATAGATGATATACAAGCGAATTACATATGTAGATAGAATAATACATTGATTTCCTGATGTAACTAATTATAATTTATAGATTAATTATACCCTGATATAAATGAATTTTTAGGTAAGTTATAATGTTTAATGAGAATTTAAAATTTGTGAAATTTTTATATTAGACTGTTTATATATTTCCAAATTATTTTAATTAATGCAGCAAACAAGAATAGCCAACAAAAAGCCAATGAATTTATAGTTACTCAAGGAATTATTTGGACTTGTATGGTTAGAGTAAGCAAAAAATCAATACACAACCTTGAAAGTTTTTAATATCTTATTTTCAATAGGTTTGTTATGTTATTTTATATAAAATAATCACTTATTTGTATGAAAAATATTATATTTCAAAATCAATGATATAAATGAAGCGCTGTCGAGGAATTGAAATATAGTTCAAATCTCAAGGATTAAACATAGAAAAATTCAAGGTGTGGGCATAGGCGAGGGGTTATGTGTAGGTAAGTAAAGTAATATTTAATTTGCTATATAATTTATAGTTTTAGTTAATTATGTAAAGTGGAATTTTATACATTTATATTAGAATTACAATATGTTTAATTTTTTGATGTATAAATATTTTGTCATATTATATAATCCTGCGATTGATAAGGATTTGATTATATTGATTGCATTTATAAATATTTTGAGTTAGAGAATGCCTCATTATACACTTTCGATATTTATGATGGTTATATAAAAATGAAGAAAAAGAGTCATATTTTCAATAAATCATATATAATTTTTTATTTGAAAGAAAGATTATATAAATTTTAAATTTTAAAACATCATACATTACCCCATATATATATATATATATATATATATATATATATATATGTATATGGCAATTTACAAAATTCTTGTTTATTTTTGAATGATTCAATTCACAATAATATAATATACATTAATTATAAATAATAAATACATAAAAATATAATTATAATTATATATATATATATATAATAATATATTAAATAAATATAAACAATGATTTAAAAAATTTCCCAATTGCAGGGGCAAACACTATGCCAACTTGATTCTAACTTTCAATACGATTTCGGCATGAATATGGTGTAAACAATATATATAACAAGAAGATTAAAAATGTTTAAATAAAAATTCCCTTAATTTTAGTAGAATTCTTCAATTCAGTTTCCTGGCATCAAACAATTTAAAAAAACTATTTGCAATAGTTTTCACTATTCCATTGAACAAGTGTTATGTTAAAAAGTGTTATGGCTTTTTGACACAGTTTTTGGTGAACTTGTTCTCTCTTAAAATGTTTAAGGGTTATCTATTTTTGTTATTGCTATCGACAAACTCTAATTTTTTGAACTTCCGTATCATTGAACACCTATAATATTTTCACAAACAATTTCTTTGTCCTGTTCTATTTCTTCATAGTTTTCTCTTAGCGTCGTTTCCCTTAAACCTAACGATTCATTTCATTGTAAATATTGTTTCTTAATTGTATAATTTCTTATAACTTTGAGTTTATCATTCTCTAATCTTATAATTAACCCATGTCTCCTAATTCTTACAATAATACAAATCTAACCTGATCATATATTTAAGCTTAAATATTTGCAAGATTCGGTTAACAATCTAATTAGATTAATTATTTTTATCAAATTTTAGTCGTGTGTTTAACTGGTCTGAACATGACCTCCATAACTAGTCATTACCATAATATTAATGATAAAACAAAATAAATGTTACCAGATTTTAATTGTGTTTAACTGGTCTGAACATGACCTCCATAACTAGTCATTACGGTAATATTAATGATAATAAGTAGTCATTACCGTGATATTAATGATAAAACAAAATGAATGTTGCCACAACGGAGTGAGATGAAGTGAATCCAATCTATGAAGCACAACACAGAATGATAGAAGAATAGAGGTTATATTGCTTTCCTTTGGATTACAATAGACCAAAATCAAGTAAAAGTGTGAGTGTGTTTCCTGAAGCGGAGAATCGGAATTAGGTTGCTGGGTTAATATCCTTATTACTGTTCATATCGAGGTTGCTTTTATTTTGGGCAACAATTAGGATCTGTAATATGTGGTCCACAGTTCTTGCATGATGGTAAGCGCTCCACAATAGAAAACTGAGTATCAGAATCTTGTTTGTTGTTAATATCTCCATTTGTATTTACATTTTCCTTAGGGTTATATCGAGCAGAGACATGGAAGGAAAATATAACGTTGACAACAAGCAGCACCGTCATGATTTTGATAAGCATTGTTCTCGCCATGTTTGCTGGTAGAGAGCGTTCTTTAACAAGGAAACTTGCTGACTGTTACAAATGGATAACTCGAGAGACAAATTATCTCTGAATCAGGGGAAATATAATTTATCTTGGAAAACAGAAGATGAAGATGGAGATAGAACGCAAGACAGATTTATAGGGCAAGGCTACACGCGTTAAACGCTTTGAATAGTTCCATAGAAGTCGGAGAAAATCAAAGTCAGAAATTAATATAAATTTGCCATGGTTGCTTCCGACGTCGTGTTTCTCAATGCTTGACTGCCGATTTTAGAATGAGTGAATTTGAATTTTGATACTCCCTTGAATGTTGACACATTGGCCAATAATATCCTCATATCTTTTAAGTATTTTCCTAAAAGAGTTTTCTTCAACACCTAAAGTTTCCCCCATCATCATGGTATCATTAGTGAAATGTTGGTGCATAACTAGGATGATGTTAGAAACCACCTTTATTCCCTTTATAATACCTATAGATACAGATTTTTCTAAAGGTTTCTTCCATCATTATGAAAAGGTAGGGAGATAGAGTATCTCCTTGATGTAAAAATCTCCTAGCAGGGAAAAAACCTTTTAGAACCTTATTAATGATGAATGAGAACATGGGAGATGAGATGCAAGTGGAGAAGAGACCTTTGACTACTTGATTGAAACCAAATTTGTCAATAAATTTATTAAGTTCTATGAAACCCTATCATATGATTTTTTCGTGTCAATTTTGAGGAACATTCCATGCTCGGTTGAGTTAGAAATTGAGTGAATAATTTTGTGAGTGATGATGATTCCATTTGTGATTTATCTTCTAAAGATGAAATCTCCCTATTGTTCTACAATGATCTTATCCAAGAGTATTTTTAATTTCAAGGATAGAGCTTGGTGCATATTTTGTATAAAGTGGAGCAGAGGTTGATTTCTCTAAAATCCTTTCATTAGTTTGCTTTCTTTTTTCTTGGGAATAAAAAATAGGAAGGTGTTATTTAACTCTTGTAGAATAGTGTTAGATTTAAATAATTCAGAGATAGTCACATGCACTTCTTTTTGGATTATATCCCAATATTATTGGAAGAATAGGGGAAAGCCATCTAGTCCCAGGGCTTTATCCCCTTCCATAGCAACGATGATCATTATGACATCTTTAAGGGAGAGAAGGATGAAAATGTTGGTATTGTTAGCCTGGGAAATGACTCCTGAAAGGAGCTTCAAATCCTAAGCTTCTAACTCCTCATTCTAGGGGGAGGTAATAAGATAAGACATTCCTGAATAATTTTATAATCTAAAGTTCTTTTTCTTTTTCTTTTTTATACATCACACCATCTTCCCCCAAGACTTCATGAATTTTTGTTGTGTTATAGTTCTTGGAAGTTGAATGATAGAAAAACTTTGTGTTCATAACCCCCTCCTTTAGGTAGATGCATCTCAAATTATAACACCAATAGGTTTCCTCTTTAACTTTAAGGTTATGGTAGGTTCTTATTAGGTCATCTTCATTCACTTGGAGGAAGATATTCAAGCCTATGAAGTTGATTTCCTCCTCTATCTTCCTTAAATTTTCCTTAATTTTATTCTTATGAATAAAGATGTTCCTTGTGAATAAAAATGTTCCCAAACACTTATTTATTCCAAATTTTCATTTTTATTTTAACATGCTTGAGTTTCAGGGAAATAATATACATGTCTAATCTTGAGACTATTTCTTACCACCATTCCTTGATTGAGCTCAAAACATTTGGGTGGGAAATCCACATTTTTTTGAATTAAAAAGGGATGTTTTTTTATCTTCATCCTTTTCTCACCCTTGAAAATCAAAGGACTATGGTATGCATTTTTTATCAGCTTACATAAAAATTCTATACTTTACTTCCATAGAAGAGATAAAAATAGTAACTTTCTTTATTGCAACAAACTTAAACACATACAAACATAGATTTATGATATCACAACATGGTTAGCATCACAATACCCAAATACAATAAGATAAATAATGACATATGTTTTTCTATGGTACAACACATTTTAAATAATCAAGTCATGTTTTAGGCAAATTAGCTCACTATTTTGATTATGAAATTAGTGACACACATAAATCATTGTATGTAATCCTTTATTGGATGTCTCCAATATTTAAAAAATGGGCATCTCCAACTATCAAGTGATGAACATCAACAATTCAAGTTAGCCAAACATTAGATATATCATTATAGATAATTCTTTTTATAATTTTTATCTTATAAACTTTGCAAGATTAATATAGTTTTTTCTCATTTTACAATGATCTATAAAAATATATACCATAAGATTAGGATATATAACCTCGAATATATCAAAGATGGACAATTAAGCATGATATGAAATCATCCAATCATACATATATAAGACTATAACAAATAATTTTAGATATTTTTGAAAATAATGCTTAGTAAATTAAATGATGAGGATAAAATTAGTAATACAAACTCCATTCACACTTTGCATTTGATAACATATCATACTATCAAATGAAGAATGTAAGCATGTTATCATGAACTTGTCCCACTTATCAATTGAAATAATCTTAACAATTGAAACACAAAATATCATTTCTTACTGAGCATGATCTTCTTACCAAATTTAATAACTAAACATAATCATCTTATCAAATGAAGCATGATGTTATGTATATAATGCATTTCAATTCTAACTCATATGAATTGAAAATAACACAAATGTAATCATTTTAAAAACAATATAATGACTATATATTTTATCTACTTTCTTATCTA
>JARHVA010000743.1:4370000-4377500 GCA_037957365.1 Torreya grandis | reverse complement strand
TAGTATTATTAATGCTATATTTGATAGAATAATATTAGACTATTGAGAAATCTCTTTTAACCACACAAAGCACACATACATGCAATGAAAATTAGTTTATAGTTAATAGAATGTTGTAGACTTATACTAGGCGCACTAGTGCTTCTAATGTAACAACCATGGTCACATCACTACCAATTTCTAGTTGAACTAGTTCTCCACATGTCAGGCTTCAAACTACTTTAGTCACTATGACAAGCATAAAAAGTCCTTATTCTTTAGATAGATCTAAGATGGAACCATAATTTAATATAAACATATATGTTTACATATAATTTTTTGTAAGATAGATTCATATCTCTATTTCATTTTGAGCATATGTGTATTTATATTATAATTATGCAATTTTGACCAACCATCTTATTTATATCATATACCTTCATACTTTTCATTAATTATATAATTAGAAATTATAAAATTAGACATTTCTTGGAAGATGAGGAAACCTTACCCAAGCTATATATATTTGTATCCTCCTAATTCTAAAAGGAGGAGAATTATTTTGGCTATTAAGATAAATAACAAATTCTATGAATTATTCTACAAGTTTGTTTTGATGTGCAATTTTTACTCTTCTCCAAACCTATGATTCATTGAAAAAGTTTGATTGTTCTAATATTTTAGTCTTTGGGTTATGTAGAACTACTATTTAATGCATTTATTAATATTTTGCTATACCTAATTTGAATGTTTTGTGATTAATAAGCAGAGACTCCCTTTGTAGATTTGGTATTGCTCTCTAAAAAATGGAACAACCTTTGGTTATAAGAATTAAATTTTTATATGTATAATTCCATTGGAATTCTAACCATGTTTTTCTATTTTATGTGCTAATAGTAAGTTGTAAAAAAATTTAGTTTTTTGAATACTTGTCTAGCCCATAGTGCAAGTTTCAATATAAAAGGGTCTCATCTACGTCTAGATCAGAGAATGTTTTTTGTATCTACCCTTATTTTTTTTAGTTTCTTTTGATCACGACCACTTTAGGTAAGATTCACCCATCCACCCATCTCAAGATAGCCTATAATGACATCATACCCAAACCATCCAAGGTAAATAGCTATTTCGTTCACCACCTTTCGTGCAAACATTGTATCAAATGGAATGGGTGATGAGTAAAGATGGTATATAAATAATGGCTGTCTTAATCCCTTTTACTCGGGTTGCTACTTCATGGTAGTAAAATGGCCAAACCACCTAGGAAAGTCCTTGGTAAGATGTGTATTCTGGCTAACATCTTACTCAATAAATGAGTTTATAGTAGAATATGTGGGGAAGGATTGAGAATTAGGGAAAGGGAAAGGAAAAAGGATGGTTCACAAAGATACTAGACCCTGTGAACACAACTATGTTTCATTAGGATTTTTTAAAATAGAGGAAGATGGTCTAGGGTTTGCATAGACTAAGTCCAACTTGAACACGAAAGATAAAGTTTATGAGTAGGAAAGAATGATTGATGAAAACATATTAAATTTAACTTGTTTTAATATATATATCACTTAAATTTTAATGGTAACAATATTATATTTGTAATCTTTAAATGTGTTCAATTTTCATTATTTAAATAATTTATATAGATCCATTTTTTTTAATCTCAGAAAAATTAGATACTAACAATGGACTTGAACCCCCCAAGTAAAGCATTTGAGTTTGGTCATGCTAAGAAAATAATATTTGGCTTTATTTAGATGTCCCACCCTACCATCATAATTTTAATCATGGATTGAAATCTATGACTACCAAGTCAGATGACTTTAATGTCCCACCTCCCAACTAGTTGGGACAACTCCATGGGGTTGTATTGATCCATTATTACTATACATATTTTAAGTGTTTGTTTCTAAAAATCAAAGGTAAGGGTTCTTGATGATATGTTTAAACTCATGATAATTGCATTCAAACGTAAGCACATGACCACTTCTTTTACATTCCTATTACTTTAGGCAATGCATATAATTTTTAGAATGAAGTAATGGAGTGGTATAACTTGAGTAAATGGATTTCATAAATTTGAAATATTGTTTAACCCCTTTTATAAAGATTAAGGTTTGGGGGAGAATATTTTAATCAAACAAATCAATAATACATTCTAAAAGTAGGCCAATTAAATAATTTTGATTCACAATATTATAATATAGTTCTTAGTTAATAATACTAAATATAGAAAATGTAATGCCAAAAGAATATTATGAAGTTGAAACATGAAGAAGAAACAATAATTATATTATTGACTAGTCTGCAAATAGATCTGATAAGTGCATGTAAAGGATAAACAATTTGATGTTTCAACCTAATTTGTTAGATTTTTAAAAATAGCTCTTTCATAGCTTGGACACTACTATCATAAATTGAATACTAAAATCAATGCTTTTCCCCCAATTTAGATGCTTTTATCTGTAATGAAGTATATCACCTCTTCATAAATTACCATATGCACTAATTAGGTTTTGTTCTCTTAAAAATTTTCAATAATGTGTTTTAGATAATTTTGTTAAGTTAATTTATAAAATAAAAATCCACTACTTTGTAATAAAATTTCAATTCTACAACTAAAGGGCCAGAAAGGAAGTAAAAATATAGTTCAAATCTCAAGGATCGAACATAAAAAAAATTCAAGATGTGGTCTTAGGGGAGGAGCTATGTGAAGGCAAGCAAACTAATATTTGATTTGTTGTATAACTTATAATTTTAGTTAATTAGGTAAATTGTAACCTTATGAAATTATATTATAATTAAAGTGCATTTAATTTTATGGTGGATAGATAGTTTTTCGTAGTTTATAGCCCTGATATTGATTAAGACCCTGATTACATCAATGGATCCATGAGGATTTTCAGTTAGAGGATGCCTCATTATACATATTCAACATTTGTGATGGATATATCCAAAATGAGGAAGAGGAGTAGTATTTATGATAGATCATATGTAGTTTTACATTTGGATAATAAATAAATAAAATTACTAACGAAGTGTAATATATTTTTTATAAATAATAAAATAAATAAATATAAATAATGATTAAAATAATTACTCAATTGCAGGGGCAACGCCGGCGCCAACTCGATGCAATTTTTCATCATGATTTTGGCACAAACGTTGTGCAAACACGACATAAAATAGGAAGAACAAAAATGTTTACATAAAAACTGCAGTGAACGTTGTAGTGTTCTTCAAGTTAATTTCATGGCATCCAACAAATTGAAAAAGTGTTATGGTTTTTTTACCTGGTTTTTGGCTAACTTGTTTTCTCTATTTATTGTGCTTTGGGTTATATATTTTTAATATTGCGATAGACAAACTCTAATTTATTGTGCTTGCATATCATATGTATTTTCAGAAACAATTTATTTGTTGCATAGGTTTTTCTTAATATCATTTCGATTTACCGGTAATTATTCAATTCATTATAAATATTTTATGGGTATTTTATAATTTATTATAACTTTAAGTTTTTCCACCTGTAACCTCCTTTCCTATTAGCTAGCCCGTCTCATAATTCTTACAGTAACACAAATCCAACACGATCATATACTCGGCTTAAATAATTGAATGATTCTGTTAACATTTTAATTAGATCAGTATTCTTCCTGGGTTAGATATTAATTGTGTTCAACTGATCTGAAGATGACCTCCATAACTAGTCATTACCATAATATTAATGACGGAATAAAATGAATGTTACAACACGCAACAGTGGAAGAGAAGAGGTTGTATTGCTTTCCTTTGGATTGGAATAGATCAAAATCAAGTAAAAGTGTTTCCTGAAGCGGAGAATCAGATTTAGGTTGCTGGATTAATATCCGTATTACTTTCATATGCAGGCTTCTTTTATTTTGTGCAGCAATTAGGATCAGTAATATGCTGTCCACAGTGTTTGCAGGATGGTAAGCGCTCCACAATATAAAACTGAGTATCAATATCTCGTTTGTTGTTAATATTTGCATTTGTATTTACATTTTCCTTAGGGTTATATCGAGCAGAGACATGGACGACAAATATAACGTTGAGAACAAGAAGCACCGTCATTATTTTGATAAGCATTGTTCTTGCCATATTTGCTGCAAGAAAGCGTTCTTTAACAAGGAAACTTGATGACTATTACAAATGGATAACTCAAGAAAGATAATTTCTCTGAATTAGATTATCTGGTAAAACAGAAGATGGAGATGGATATAGAAAGCAGTACAGGCGTATAACGCTTTGAATAGTTCAATAGAATTAGGAGAAATTCCAAGTCAGAAAATGGCGTGTCGAAGAGGCAGTCAGTCAAGAACCTTTATTAATATAAATTTGCAATGGTTACTTCCGACGTCGTGTTTTTCAATGCTTGACTGCGGAATTTGTTGATCTTTTCTAATTTGACTAATCCACCAATACACATTTCTGAGCACTTATTTGTATTGAAGGTTTGAGTCAAAGACGTTCAACCATATTCTTAAATATATATTAATAAGGAATCAAAAGTAGTTATAAAATATAAATATTGAAATACATTGTTGTTATTTGAAACAATTATAACATTGAGATATTGGCACAAATATTATGTAATTAATACATAATATCATATGTTTTGATGTACACAGTTGTCTTGTGGGAGGTGATGGGGGTTGAAAAGGAAAATATTTACCAGCTTTCTTTTATCATGGTAGATTATGTATTTAATCGTATTTAGGATTGATTGTATGAGCAATAGATCTAATATAAATTTGGGGAAAAAATTAGATCGTAAGGAACAAACTAAGTCATGTATTTCCTTTGGTGCTTACTAGTGATAAGGAAGAGATCAGATTGGATATTTGAAAAAATATTCAATGGGAAGGCTTGATATTGTACATTAATTATTTTATGTACATTATTATTGTTGGATTTCATTAATGAATATATATAATGAATAATTTGGAAAGTAAGATAATATGTAATAATAAACTTTTAAAAATATAAAATAAATGGACTAATTATGACTGGGTTTTTGGCTTCAAAAAAAATAAATAAAACAAGGAAGGAGGTTTTACTAATCAAGGGTGTGTTTTCTTTGTAGGCTCTTATTTATAATAATCCAAGTCATAAATTTCAAATATGACCTAGAATTCACTAACTATGAAGGATTACAACATTTACATACTAAAAATATTCCACGTCATGGGTTACATAGAGAATAACTTCCTAGGGCTAACCACTTAGCCTTGAATTGCATCATAAATAGTGAAGGCTTCCTATGAATGACAAAAAAGCCTTACGCATTTGTGATATACACTAAGTTATGTGGAAATTAAAATTCATAGTTACTGATATTTGATGTCTTGACTATTGGGATGATACTGCTCACACCATAACATAGATAATAAACGACAACCACTTTGGCCATTACAACAACTCATTTGAGTGTTAAAACATCAAGAGCATATTTTCTATGAAATGAAAGAGAAATCGAAATTAAATTGAAAAGTATAGGCTTGAAATCAAATGCCTAAGTTCACAAATATTTCATAAAACATTAAACAAATTAATAAGTGTTATTTGTGTATATTAAATATTAAAATTGTAGAGGTGTATAATATTCAACTATTTCAATTTTGATAATAATCTAAATATAGAAAATTACAATTTTTGGAAACCACTAAGAAGGAATATAATTTTCATTCACAATGATATTTAGTTACTATTTTAGCTATTTTACTATTAAAATGAGAAGAAGAAATGATTGTGCATGTTTAGTACTAAGCATACAATTAAAAATATGATTTGGATAGGAGGACAATAGTTAGACAAAAAACACAGTCCACCTGAGTCCATTGACCACGGTTTTTTCTTAGTTAATTATGATAGATAGAGGATAGGAAAATACATAGGAAATAGGTATATAAAAATGATAGCTTGGAGGTAGAATTAAAATATTTGTCTAGACATAGATAGTGGTATAGTGCACTCAAGTTGGTGGGTTGTAAAATTATCTAGGTTGACTAGTCATCTAGACGAGTCACTACACTTGTTGTTCTTATAGATTATTATAAATATTATATATCAAACACACGGTTCTAACATATATAAACCATTATGTATTTTACTTTTTATTTGAAACCTTTATGATACTTTAATATCCTAAAAAACTATAAGAAAAATATGTGGAGTATAATGTGTTAAGCTAACCTCAAAAACTATCTTATTTATTGACCGTTGCCTATGTATGTAATACTCCAAGAAGTTAAATCAAGTCCATGTAGTTATCCCAACTAAATTCAGTGTGAGATTTTTATACATTGACTATATTTATGGAGCTAGAATATGGTTTTGATACTTTGTAATGTTGTCTCTTGACTTGATTTAGAAGGCTCTTGATTTGGATTATGATTATTGCTTATGAATACTCCATAATTTTGGAAGAATAGGGATGATTTTCTGAATGTGTATAACTTTTAATGCATTTACTATGTAAATGTGGGGGAAGATGTAAATAATTAATTTCAAAATTTGAAACTAGTTGTTGTTTAGTATGCGACATGATTGACCCAATTAGACAGGGGCATAATGCATTGTTGTTTTCTTAGATTTGACATTTCTAGGAAGATTATAGATAGATGTTATATTCATTTATTTGTCTGATGGTGATTTTCAGTAGCTTGAGAATTTTACATTAAGAGTTTTGCTGAGTGATAATGAAAAACAAAGGGTCAAATCCTTATACGGATAAATGGAATAGAAGAATAGAAAAATAAGTGTCATGCATTAGAAGATAATTCACATGGTTTGAAATGTGTCAAGAATTATCTTTATTAAGTAGGTGTGACCAATTTTATGTGTTTACATTTAATTAAGTTGTCTTATAAACCATGAATATAAATAAAGGAGCTTAGAAATCCAAGTTTTATTTGTATGCCTATAGATGTATGTGACATTATAATAATATCATAAAAAATTTAAAAATACATATTATTTTTTTATTATGGATAAAGTGGGGTGTTTGAGACTAGGGACCCTAGACCCTAAAAGACAAACAAACAAATAGGACCTAAAATACCTAGACACAACCTTAGGTCTGTAAATATAATAAAACAAGCAAAAGGACTTCAACTAGTCTAAAAGCAGCGATAAAAAAACCAACCAATATATTTTAAGGAAAACAACCTCAAACCTATAAATGAAACTTACACAAAAAATTAGAGAAAAATGAATAATAGTGGCCAACAAGCAAGATCAGACAACGCAAAACTACTCTAACAAATTATTTTCATAAGACTTTGTCTTAAATAGTTTTATATTTTATATCTAAGAGACATAATTAATGTATGTGTTTCATTTTGACCTCTTCCTTTTTTCCCCTTCACTAGCTTCCACCCATCCCCCTTGTCTAGGCTTGGCAAATAGGGATGGATATGTCCTAATCAACATTTGGTATTTGAGTCATTAGAGGATCTATTATTCTTTCCCCTGACAATAGGGTAAGAACCTATTAGGATTTGACCC
>JARHVA010000743.1:4330000-4360000 GCA_037957365.1 Torreya grandis | reverse complement strand
AATCTTGATTGTTTTCAGTAAAATAAGAGTCCAAACTAAGAGATAATTCTTAACTTGAATAATGGTGTAGATAAATTTATGATTTGGATGAAAAACATGTTCATAATATGTGCTTGAAGTTTCATAGGTAGGCTAATTTTATGATTAGCTAGTTATTTATGAAATTTTTAACCTAAATTTTTATTAAATTTATTATTTAAATTTTTTTAATTGAAACAAATCAAAACTTTAGCCAATAGGGGTTATTGGGTAGCTAATATTGATTAATAATCATGAAAATGTTTAGAAAGTTAAAAATTTCACCTTTTTCTAGGTTTTTTTATTTAAATGTGGATGGGGAAATAATTTTTAAGATCAAAGTTGTAGGTTTCTTGATTTAATTATTTCAATGAAACAAAATTTGAGATCTTTCAAATGGTATTAAGTTTGTTGCTAAAAATTGGTAGAGTTATTCAGTGTTAATATAGAATTACTGTGAAGAAGGAATTTTTATTAAAGTCATTATAGTTTTTCTAATTTAATTATTTTTGTTAAAACCTAGGTCAAGATAAAACACCCACCACTGGTTATGATGACTATGATAAATGTCATCAAAAGGATCTTATATTATTAAAATTATCAGTAGCAAATAATCTAATCTCAGAGATCAAAAATGTGACCGTTGCATCAGCTTTGTGGACTAATTCTAAATACCAGGCTTCTTAAGCCAGTAGGGTATTTTATTTGAAACTTTTGTTTTTTCTACTAATATGCAAGTAGGTGGCTCCATTTTTGAGTTTTATTACTAATCAAGGACATAAATGATCAATTGAAACTTATGTAGAACCCTGTTGATGAGAAAGATTTGATTGCTCTAGTTATGCAAAATATTCCACCTTCATTTAAGTCATTTGTGGAATATTTTCACATGATTTCTAAGACATAGGGTATGGACTTCAAAAATTTATCTACATTGTTATTTTAGAAGGAGATATGGTAAGAGAAAATAATGTTGTCTATATATACTTATATAGAAAGTAAACTCTTCATCAAGGGAAAGGGTAAGCAGTTTGGTAAAAATACTAGTTCTCCAATAGAAACTTATCAAGTAAGTGGTTATAATAAGATATCTAAGTTGAAATGTTTTTACTATAAGTAACCTAGTCACCTTAAGAAAGATTGCAGAAAAAGACAAGATATGCCTAATCTTAGAAAGAAAGCTCATCATACGGATACAGCTGAAGGTGAAGGTGAAGAATAATTTCTTAATTTTTCTTTAATGGATTTTCACGAAAATTTTGTGATGGATCAAGCTTAATACTTTGATTCAGGGGCATCTCACTCTTATACATGCTATAAGGACTAGTATGTGGATTTTCTTAAAAATGATAGTAATAATGAATATATATCTTTAGGAGATGGTAAAAGTCATTTTTTGATAGGATATGGTAATATTCAAATGACTTTTAATTCTAAAATTTAGTATACATTTAAGAATGTTACGTATATTCCTGATATGAACAAAAATTTACATTTAATTAGTGAGATCACTTTAAAATCTGATTTTGTTTTAACGTTTTAAGCACAAAAATGTTTAGTCACTACCAGAGATAACAAGAATATTATTGTTGGAATTGGTGAGAAAGGCTTGTATAATCTTATAGATCCATAGAGGGTAAAGGAATGTGCAATTGCTATGGTTGATAACACAAGTTCACTATGGCATGAAAAGTATGGGCAAATTAATTTCTAGTATTTGACTATATTAATCAAGACTAAGATGGTTAATAGGATTCCTTATATTCAGTATAGTCATCATGTATGTACTAGATGTCAGTTGAGGGAGCAAGTTAGAAATTCATTTGATGTTGGTAAAGATTCAAGAGCTAAGGGAATATTGGATTTGGTACATGCAAATTTACATAGTCCAATGCAAACACCTACCCCTTTTGGAACCTATTATTTTCTATTATTGGTTGATAACTTCTATAGGAAAAAGTGGGCATACTTTCTAGTGAAGAAATATGATTATTTTTCTATTTCCCTTACTTAGAAAGCTATGGTTGAAAAATAAGTAGGATGGTCATTGAAATCTCTTACAATGGATAATGGGGGTGAGTTCGTATCAAAATAATTGAAGGATTTTTATTCCATTGAAGGCATACATAGACAATGTACTACCCCTTACACTCCATAGAGAAATGGAGTTGTGGAAAGGTGAAATAGGATAGTGATGGACATGGCTCACAATATGGTCCAAATTAAAAATGTCTCATATAGATATTGGGTAGAAGTATAGAATACATCAATATACATCCTAAAGAGAAGTCCTAAAAATTCACTGGATAATATGACTCTAGAGGAGGCTTGGTTAGGTCTACCTCTAGATGTAAGTGGTTTCTAAATTTTTGGTTGTGTAAATTTTGCAGTTATTCCTAATCAAACGAGAAATAACATGGATTCAAAAAACAAAGCATACATGTTTTTTGGGTATAATGAGTATTCAAAGGCCTATAGATTAATTGATGATTCTAATAACAAAGTTGTGGCAAGTAGAGATGTCATAGTAAATTAATAGATGCCATACTTCATAGTAACTAGTAAAATTTTAGATATTGAGTCATCATTTTCTAATTATTATATTATAATTTGTGGTGTGAAATTTGAGTAGGACTCTTGTTCATTAGTGGAATCATATTCCAAGGAGGGATATAATGTGGGTCACTATGAGATTCCATCAGAACAACTAAATATGCCAAAGTTGTATTTTTCCATAATAGAAGCACTAACAGAAGGAGACTTAGCACAAAGTGTGGAATGAAGAAGATTGAGATTAGGAAATTAGTTTGGCAATAGAGGTGACCATGGTAGTTTTTATCTCACAATTATTGTTTCACATGTATTTGAGCCTAATTATTTTTTAGATACCAAAGGGAATTATGAGTGGGAATCAACCATGCAATTGGAATATGATTCTTTGATGAAAAATAACACTTGGGAGCTCTTGGAACTACTACCAGGAAATAAATCAATTGGTTGTAAATGGATTTACAAGGTGAAATGCAAATTAGATGGTTCCTTGGACAAACACAAAGATAGACTTGTTTTAAAATATTTTGTTCAAGATTCAAGGTTTAATTATGAGGATATTTTTGCTCCTACTATAACGATGGTAACTTTTCATTTGATTATTGTTATTGCTACTCAGTTTGGATGGTTGGTTCACCAAATGGATGTCAAGAGTGTTTTCTTGAGTGGATATCTAGAGGGGGAAGTCTACATGGTTTAGAGATAGGGTTTTCAGGTTCCTATTAAGTAATATCTTGTTTGTAAGTTAATCAAGTCCTTGTATGGGCTTAAGCAGGCTCCTTGAGCCTGGTATATGAAGATAGATACATACCTTAGGAATTATAGTTTTAAAAGGTGTAAATCAAAACTAACTCTCTATGTAAAGGTGTCTAGTGATGATATCTTGAATCTCATTGTATATGTTGATGATTTATTTATCATTGGGAGTAGTTATAGTCTCATTCAATAGATGAAGGCTAATATTTGTTGTAATTTTGATATGATAAACTTTGGACTACTAAAATACTATTTTAGTCTTGAGTTTTAGAAAGGTGATTATGTTGTATTCATGTTATAGAATAAGTATGTAAAATCATTGCTGGAAAGGTTTAAAATGATGGATTGCAATCCAACTCACAAAACTATGGATGTTGGACCTTAAATTTCAACTGACGCTGATTCACCTCTTATCAATGAAATAGTGTATCAATAGCTAGTGGGTAGTCTCATTTACCTCACTACCACTAGGATGGATATTTGTTTTGAAGTGAGTTTTCTATATCACTTAATGTCTAAACCATAGGAAGTACATTGGTTAGTTGTAAAATTGGTATTAAGATATGTCAAACATATTCTTGACTTTGGCATTCTATATGAGAAGTTTGTAAATTTTAAGCTTTCAAGATATTCTGACTCTGATTGGGTAGGATCAGTAGATTAAATAAATTATAAAAAAGGTTATGTATTCACTCTTGGTTTAGGAGCTTTCTCATGGTAGAGAAAAATATAAACTATAATGGAATTTTATTTAGTGGAAGAAGAGTATAAATTTGTGTTTAGTGCAAATTTTGAAACTATGTGGATAAAAAAAATCTTGGAGGATCTTCAACTTGAATCATCAAAACCTACTCCAATTTTATATGACATCCAAACTATTCCAAAGATGGTGAAGAATCTAGTACTCCATACTGGGACCAAACACATTGAGTTTCACCATCATTACATCTGGTATTTGGTTACTAATGAAGATATTAGTCTCTTCTACTACCCTAATATAGAATAGCCAACTAATATAATGACCAAACCACCTTGTGCAGACAAGTTCATAAAATTCAAAGATGAAGATGGTTTTGTTTATGGTTCTGACATTAATGGAGGGTGTTAGCGTAATTATGTATTTACCTTGGGTTATTAACTAAGGTAATAAGTCTATGGTTAATTTCCTTAACCACTTGGGTTGAGAGGTTACTTTTTTATAAGGATTAGTTATTTAATAATAGTTGGCATTGGTTGTTTTACCCATCCTTTTCACATGATTATCAATTGGTTTATTTAGTTGCCTATTTAATAGGCCTTATTGTATTGTTCTAATACGCTATGTATGTTGTGTAATGTAATCTAGTTCTTTTTCAATCTCTATGTTCTATCTAATAAATTTTATAATGGATCTAGTGTATGCACATATCACACTCAATTACTCATGAATCATACATGTGTATAAAATTAAATATGATATGCTATCTATTAAGATAAAGTAAACAATATATGAAGAAAGTTATTAAATATGTAAATTCTTAATATTTTTTTATTTTTTCTTTACTTTAATGTTTATTGTATTTGATTTCAGATTTTTTTTAATTCAAAATATATCTAGTGAGCTCAACATGAGAAAAAAAAAATATGGGGATTTTTAAATAAGTAACATTTCATGAAAAAAATGTGTCATATGTGTGCATAGTAGAATCATAAAGTGTGTCATGTTATTTTGATAACATTTTATGTGAAATATTTTACTGAAGTTTTTAATACTTTATTTGATAATATAAAAGTATTCCCTATTTTTTCATGAGAATGACCTTGTTTTCATGATAAAATTTAGGATGCAGTTGTTTCTATCAACCATTTCTCCCATTGATTATCACAATGATTGTCTGATAACAAAATTTTATGCACTTGGATTGTAAATAATTAAATAAATTATGTGAACAAAATTTTCAATCAAGTGGAAAATATAACATAATTTAACCCTCACTTTACTCAATTTCATTATTTTTATATATTTTTGGATAATTATTTCAAAGATAAGTAAGAAATGACATAGAACAAAATTTGCTATCTTGATAGTCCATAACCTTGATATCTGTAAATTGCTTATTATCTATGCGATTAGTGATGATGAAAGGGTCAAGATATGAGGAAAGAATTGTAATCTTCCCATTTTTAACCATATTTGTAACTTTACCCTTTTCAAGTGTTTCATGATTTTTTACCTCATTTGTTATAAATCATTCTTTAATCATGTTTTTTTCTTACCTCGGGTTTGATTTTTTGATTGTTTTTTTTTTAACATTTATTTTGAAAATACATTTATTTTTTAGTTTTTTAATTTCATGTTGTGAATTTTAGTATTTAATTGATCTTGATCTTTTTGTAGCATTTCCTTCTCTAACATTTCCCTTTGAATCTCTATTTTGAAATGATTTTGCATTTTAAATATTTTATCGCTCTTAGTTTTATATTTGTGAATGTTTAAACCATTTTAGAAAGAGTAATTTTTAGGGGGATAATATATTAATAAAACAAATGGATATTCTATTATAAAAATCACACCAATTAAATATTTCATATTCCCAATATTTTGATAGAATGTTGAATTATGAAACAATGATAAATATATAAAGTATAATGCCAAAACAATATTATGAAATTTACAAGATGGAGAAGAAATAATACATAATTTATTGATTGATGTGAATTCATAAATAATAATAATTATTTAAAGATAACATAAAATGATGGTCTTTTATTATTCATCATATTCTATAAAATATGTATCTGGTAGCCTAGACATAACCATACAAATTAGGACCCTCAAGTCAACACTTTTGTTCGAAATGAATAATAGGTCCTTTTTAAGATTCAAATCTTTCACATATTAAGATTAATTGTTTCATTTCATATTATCTACTTGGATCTCACATATAGGTTATGAATATTAGTATTTTTCTTAAAACCCTATATCCTCCAATTAAGGCATGTCACCTTATAAAATAAGGATTAATGGGCTCAATTGAATTTGACTCAACCTCATATAAACCTCTATTAATGAGTACTAGGTACATATACATATAATCTTAAGATCAAATTGTAACTATGTATTTATTCCTCTTATGTAGGCTTTTGTGTGAAGAATAACACAATGTGTTATATGTGCATGCATCTAGTGATCTAGCTTGTAAATTTATAAATGTTCTTCATGGACTAGTCTATGAATGCATCATACCTCTAATAATAATATTCCTATGATTCATTTATACATAGGGAATAATATGACAATTTTTCATACATAGAGGTGATTTTGATTTGTAAAGACAAATGTTTGAGTGATTTGTACTTGATAATAATTAATGGTAATTTACTTATATTTATACAACATATTTTAAAATCATCTAATAGGAGGATAATTAATAACTATAGGTCAACCCATACATGTCTAAATTTTTAAATATTTTATTATTAGTAAGGCTTTGACACTAGTATTAGATACTAGAAACTAGCATTGATGCTATTGTGCTAGTCTAGATAGTAATTTCTATAAGGATATAATGTTTCTAAATATATGTAACTCCAAAAGAATGAAATAATTGATGTTTTGTGAATACTTTGGCATTCAAGTGATATGAGTAATCATGATATTAAGGCTGGACTATAAGCTAAAATTCAGTCATATTGAGATGGAAAAGTGAACATTTTAGCAATGAGGCAGTCCTAAACTTAACGATTGAGCTATGAGTGATATTCATCAAGTGTAAAAAACTAGTTTATCAATTAAAATCAGGTTTTAGTATCTACAAATGCAAACATCCACCTTTTAAATTTTTAAAAATAAAATAAAAAATCAAAACACCTATAATTAAATCTTTAAATGATGTAAATAAATTAAAAATCAATATTTAGATATATTACTTGGATATAAATATAGGTGTAAAAAATATAAATCTAATAGTGGGGGAAAATTCCTAGTACGAGTAAAGAAATGTCTAATACATATTTTAATTATTTGAAAATGATGTATTAACCATCAAGTTAAAATCTTTCAAACATCTAAACCATCAAGTTCCATGTATAGGAAATTTAATGTATGGGAAATAATATTATGACTATATTTAGTTGACATGAGTTTTTGAAAAGCTCACTTTTTCATGAATTCACTCAAATCATTTAAAAAATGAAAATTTTATTTTCTCTTTAATTTGTAAGTAGATATAAATTCTATAACACAAACCTTATGTTTTATGTGGTCTCTGCTATAGGAAGGAAAACATGGGGTATTTTTATAATTATAGAGACCTTCAATGGTGTACATTTTTTTAATTTTTTATTTCATTAATTCATCAAAAAATAAGAAACATATTGAAATGTCTCATTAACATGAATTTGTGTGCTTAAACAAATTATCTAATAATTATTTTTTATATTTAAAAATTTGTAGAGGCATATTATGTTCCTCTGAAAAATTATTACATTTTTCTAAGTGCTGATTTTATTTAAAATTTATTTATGGTTTACCTTTACATGCTTAAATGAATTGGGTTGCTTGTGTTTTTTATATGAATTGAATTGAAAATAGGTCTTTGTTTGCACTTAAAATTATATAGAATGATCAAAAATTGAAATGGTGGGTTTCTGATCATACAAAATAATGAGAAGAATGGACCAAATTATTCCTACCATGACTATATAGTTTCACTCCAAACATTTCTTTTGAATAGGTACGTACCCTGTACATGTATGAAACATAATATGAGATTTCCCCTACTAGGTGTGCCAAGAATGTAATCATGAAAATCACAAATAGTTTTAATATAAACCCAAAGTAATTATAAAATCTTACACTAAATTAAGCAAAAATATCTCTAATTAATCTATTAAGAATTTTATACATCCACTTACCATGAAGATGTCCTTATTGTGTGGATTTGTTCAATTTGATTTTAGTTGCTCAATTGATTTAGCAAAATAATTTAGCATCATGTCCCTATAATTGATGATTACATGATTGGATTATAAGATAATGTCAATGTCTTGTTCTTACAATGGGAATGGTCTCTTTATGTGTTTCAATATTGATAAAAAAATGAAGAAAAGGGGATCAATTTATAGATTCTAAATTGGGGAAATGGACAATTGGATTTTTTTAGAATTCAATGTCTAAGAAAACATTTTAATTAAATGAGGGTTGTGGTTTTATTGAATAATGGATACTAGGGAGGTATGGGCTTCATCTAATGAGGAATGGGATTCATTGATTTTATTTTTGGATTAGTATTTCATGATTTAAATTGAGATTGATGAATTGATTTTTATTTGTTTTCCTTTTATTTCTATGTTATTTGGAAGAATGTGTGCATTTATTTCATTATTAGGGATTAATTGACTATTTAATAAATATTAATTAGATAATTAATCATTTGGTAACATTATATGGATCATGTAAGGTCATTAAAGGATTATAATAGTGTGATTAATTTATTGGTCATGATGGTGCGATATAGGTAGATTTGCTAGGGATTTGTTTGTAATAATATTAGGATTTCTTATGGATTATTAGGCATAGTTAGAGATGAATATGGATAATTACAGATGATTTATTACTATTAGGGATGATTAAGCGTTATCGAGGATAAAAATGGAAGAGTAGGGATAATTACATATAATTAAGGATAATTAGGGATAATTAAGGATGACTAGGGATGATTAAGGGTGATTAGGGTTGATGTTTAGGAATGATTAAAGATGGTTGGTGATGAAATTAAGTTGAAAAAGTAGGGTGTCTACATCTAGGTATAAGTAAAACACTCTAATTAGATAACTAGAATACTTAGATCAATAATAAATATATATTATTGAGTAACAAAATATATTAGATGAAAAAAGACCCGAGTCTTGTTATTTTTATCACTTTTGGACATTAATCCAATCATCCAAATAAATAAAATTTTGATTATGATTAAATGGTTAGGTTGAGTATTAAAACCAAATTTTAATCATTAAAATTATCCTTCTAATAGCAATAATTTTAGGCATAAACTAAAATTTGTCTCTATAGATAAAAATAAAATATGTTAATTAATTTTTTCCATAGAATGGGTAGGTATATGTGCATAATTAAAAAAACCCACACTATAAATAAAAATAAAATTTTCTCATTAAAAATTTCCATCAAATAGGTTTTCTCTTAGGGCATCACCATAATTATGTTGGCTATATAAAAAAATATCATTGAATATTTCCATCAAATAACAAGATCTATATTCATAAATAGAAAATGCATTAGTTTTGGATAAAATTAAATTTTAATTAATAATTTATCCATTATAATGGAAAATATTCTAAGGATATAAAAAAAATCTTGGTTATGGTTTAATTCAATTATACCTATTTATTCATAGAATCAAGAAAGGAGTTACATGTAATAAATGCTCATGATTGAAAATGGAGGAATAATCATAGGTTATTACAAGATTGTAATTATTATGAAAGGTAAAAGAGAATAATATCATGCCTCTTAACAGGGGCACGATCCTCTATATATTCTTTCTTCCTATTCAACCACCATGTTTTTATTTACTCTACCCAATAATTCTCATGTTATGACATTTCCTCATCTAAAATATTTAATATTTAGCATTATATTCACTCATTATTATTCATTTTTCCCCTTGGCATAGAAATCCACATACTCTATGTTATGTAATACATTTTTCATAATAAAACAAGTAGTATATAACTAAAAACCTATGCTCCATTCTAACACAAGTGTGCCTCCCTCTCCTGACCCAAGGTCAAAATGTTTTTAGAAACAATATTTAAATGATCCAATAAGTACTAATAAAATAATTAAATTCCAAGACCTAATGTTCTTTTAATTTTTTTTAAAACTTATGTTCAGATTAACATTGACATGGGAACTTTTCATCTCCCCATTATTATTATTTATTTTTAAAACAGTTTTACTTATGACAAGGTATAATGCCAAAAATATTCTTTCATAATGAGGTAATGTTATAATAATTTTAATTTATAATAACGATAAGGTAAAGGTCCCTTTTCAATGTCAAGCTTACAAGGCATCATTTGGTTAAGACTAGATCAAGTCATTTTAATCAGTAAAATAACAAAACAAATATAGTATTTGATGCCACATTTTCATGGTTATTAACACATGTACATGACATTGAAGACAAGTCAAGATAGTCTTCGATGGAAATATGAATTGCAAGATGAAACTATGTGATAAACCACATTGTAATAGTTGAGATTTTTCTATGCATATTAGGCCCAAGAGTGTGCTAACACAATGTAAACAATTAATAAATATTATTATTAGTATTTACTATCATGGGGATGATCAATATTGAATACATGTGAGATGGATTGAATCTAACTAATGAGTTTCATTTAACTTGGACCTTTACTTTTAATTTTTTATCCTAATGAATATATTGGTAACACATGTCCTATGATGATGCATCCTTTTACAACAACCTCATTACATTTAAAATTATATGTGAAATTTTAATTTCTCACCCCTACACATAGAATATATATATAATTAACATAAAAAATAACAAGACAAATAAAATTACCAATAGGTTAAGATTATGAACAATAACTTGTATTGATTCCTATTGAATGACTTGAAATAATTTTAAACCCAAACCATGATTAAATAATCCTCAACTCAAAAATTAGAGTTTACATGTAAAATTTGATAAAAACTCAAGTCTAAAAAAATGTTTATGTTTAAAAGCTCCCAAAATATCCCAAAATTATCTTGATATATCACAAACACTATAATTATATTATGGGATGAAATTCAACTAAAGTTTATGTCTGGTTCTAAAAATATACAATTTCTAAAAATAGAAAAACCCTGAAAAAATAATTAAATCACAATTTTAGACATTTAGATGATTACGTATGGCCTCCAAAAAATATCAAAAACATTTTTAGGAAATTAAAACTTCTTGAGAAATCAATGAAATTTTTTATATGGTCATTTTAATGCATGAAAGAGATCAAACAGAGCTACAGGTTAATAGTTATGGTCTCTGTAAGGTTGGCCTTTTTTTTTTGCATCATTCTCCTCTAGTTGAAAATAACTCAATGCCTATGAGTTGGTTTGATTATACTACTACCATTTCTCCTTATCAATATTCTTTAGATCCCATTCTATAATCCAAGTGTTGTTTTTTTGCTACAATCCTTCCCATTCCACCAAATACCTATTATAATTCCCTTGCTTTGTGCTCACTATCTTCATATCCAAAACCTACACTATTTTATCTTTTTTATTACTTAGAACCTAGTGTTCCCTATTTAATTATTTATCTTCCTCATCTTCAGCATATTCTCCATGGAATTCATATAAATCCTAAACATTAAATACTATAGATATATCAAAATTATGTGGTAAACTTACCTAATAGGAATTATCATTGATTTTCTTCACAATTCTTCATGGTCCAATTTTCTTGTACTTTAAATCATTGTATGTGCCTTTTGGAAATATTTATTTCCTTAAGTAAACCATTACATACTCTCCTTCTTAAAATACTTTAAATCTTCATTTGACATCCACTGTTGCTTTATATTTCTCATTACTTTCATGTAACTTACTTCTTATAACTATTGCATATGCTCTACAAATAATTCTAAATCATCACTCATTCAACCTGTAATAGGTAATTTTACCAAATCTAAAATACCCATAGGATTTCTCCCATAAATAATTTCAAAAGGTGACTTTCCTATTAATCTATTCACTAAATTTTTATATGCAAACTCGGCTTGTGGTAAAGCCAAGTCCCATTAATTTAGCTTCTCTCCCACTATGTATCTCAGTAAATTTCCTAAGATTTTATTCACAACTTATATTTGTCCATCTATTTGTAGGTGATATGCAATATTGAATTGTATCTTAGTACCCATCTTCATCTTCAAAGTCCTCCAAAAATGACTTTGAAATTTTGTGTCCCTATCCAAAGTAATAGTTTTTAGAACACTATGCAATCTCACAATATCCATAAAAAATAATTGTACAACCCTAATGGAATCATTGGTTTCTTTACATGCAATGAAATGAACCATTTTAGAAAATCTATCTATAATAAAAAAATTAAATCATTACCTCTTTATGTGTTTGGCAATCCCAACACAAAGTCTATACTCAAATCTGTCCATGGTCCTCTTAGAACTAGTAATCGCATGTATAGTCCATTATGTTATACATGTACTTTATCCACCTAACATATTTTTCACCCTAAAACATACCTTGTCACATCTCTCTTCATCTTTGGCCAAAAATACTTTTCCTCTACCAAAGCTATTTTCTTCATCTTACAAAAATGTCCATCCAAACCACCACTACCTAATTCTCTTATTATATTATCTTGTAGAGATCAAACTAGAGTACATAATTACTTCAATTTGAAGAGATAACCTTCTTGTATAAGATACTCATCATGAATAGTATCTAACGCACCTATCTCAACTACCTTGATAAAATATGGATTAGTATCATATAATTCTTTGATAGCTTTAAATCTAACTACTTCACTCACCATAGTTGTTAATAACTCTACCCTCATGCTCAATACATTATCTACCGAATTTATGTTCCAACACAAAAGTTTACCCCTACAAGAAATAAACCCACTTTGCATCCCTACTATTCAACTTTTTTGTGTATTCACATGCTTCAAAGCTTCATGATCTATAAGTAGTATAAACTCCTTAGGCACCAGGTAATGCCTCCAATTTCTTAATGCCTGTATAATTGCATAAAGTTCAACATCATAAGTATTATACCTTTTTCTTACCTCATTTCATTTCTCACTAAAATATGTTATTGGCTTTCCTTCTTGACTGAGCACAACATCAACTCCCACAAATGAAGCATCATAATCAATCTCAAACACTTTTAAAAAATACAATAATGCCAAAATTGGTCTTTTGGTAATCTTCTTCTTAAAAAAATAAAATATTTATATGGCTCCTTTAGTCCATATAAATTCCTTCCCTCTCATGCAATTTGTTATTGGTGCCATAATACTACTAAATTTTTTAATAAATTTTATGTTAAAAGTTTCTAAACCATGGAAACTTATTACCTTTGTAATGCTTTTTGGAATAGGCCACTCAACAATTACCTTTGTCTTTTCTTCATCCATTTTCACACCATCTCTTAAAACTACAAATCCCAAAAATATTGAATTATTATGTATAAACCCACACATCTTCAAATTTGTAAACAACTCATTTCTTAACAAATCTATTACCATTCTCAAATGCTATAAGTGTTCTTCTTTAATCTTATTGACTATCAAAATATCATCAAAATAACAACCACAAACATACCAATATATTCTTCTAGCATTATATTCATCATCTTCATAAATGTGCTAGGTGCATTATATAATCTGAATGGCATTACCATCTATTTATATAAGCCATTCCTTGTCTTGAATGTAGTTTTCCACTCATCTCCTTCATGAATTCAAATATGATAATAAACACTCCTTAGATCAATCTTGGTAAAATATTTTGCTCCTACAAGCACATCTATCATATCATCTAAACGAGGTATAGGAAATATATACTTGATTATAATTTTTTTAATTGCTCTACTATCCACACACATTTTTCATATTACATCTTTCTTTAGAGTTAGCAATGCTAGTGTTGCACATGGAATCATAGTTTCCTTTATCACCTTCTTTCATACCAATTCATTAACCTATTTATTTAATTCTACATGTTCTATTGGACTCACCCTATAAGCTGATTGATCGGGTAGAGCTAATCTAGGAATCAAATCAATGTGATGCTAAATATCTTTCATTAGTGGTAAACCATCTGGTAACTCATTAGACATAACATCTGCATATTCTTCCAACATTATTATTGCTTATATTGGTATTTCCACCATTTTGCTTCTTCATTATTTGTTACTAATACATAAAAATAACCTGCTACCTTCATATCTTGGATAAACTCTTTAGTAGAGAGCATGCTTCTATCATCTCTTCCTCTTTAAGAGGTAATAAAACTACCTTTATACCACCTTTCCAAAAAGTGTATTTGTTCTTTGATCCATTATGAACTACTTTCTTTCCAAATTCCCATGGTGTCCTTAATAACACATGGCATGCATCCATCAAAATAACATGACACCATATTTCATAATTATAAAATTTTCCTATATAAAACCTAATTAAGCACCTTTTATCTACTGTAACTTCATTCCCTTTTTTAAACCCAAAAATATGATAAGGATTAGGATGATTTTTACATTTCATATTTAATTTATCTATCATTTCTTTAGAAACCATATTTTTACAACTACCACCATATATAATTACTTTGCATACATTTCTACTTTAAGTACATCTTAATAAAAAAATATTTGATCATAGTCATGCATCACCACCTTCTTTACTCTTCCATTATTCGTTTCTTTTATTGATCATGGTTCTTCTCATCTTGAGATTCTCTCCTACATCTACAGTTATAACTTCAATATTTTGATCCTTTATCTAAATCTCAATTAGATTCACTCTTGGATGATATTCTTACCTTATTTATTGATCTTGATAGTGTGAACACCCAAATGCTCTATGCCCTTCTTATCCACATCTATAATAGACATAATATTTGCATTGATTTGAAAACCATCCTCTAGCATTACTATAACCTCATCCTCTCTGAAATCTTCTTCCTTTTTATTGCTATTGAAACCCTTGCCTATTGTCATCTTGATTTTTTGCACCACGTGATGATTCACCTTTATTTGCATTAACGCCAGCTATGGTGGTAGTAAACACATCTCATCCCCTATTTAGAGGGGATCTACCTCTTCTTGGACCAGGAGATGTCCTTATAAAATTTTGTATATTTTGTTTTTATTCTACCTTCAAAGGTAATTGATAAGCCCCCTCCATGTTAAGTATTCTATGCATGCTTAATTCATCTTGAATATAAAATTTCAAACCATTTACATACCCTGCAGCCATCTTCTCTTTTATTTCATCATGCTCCACTCGTATGAAAATACTATAAAATTCCTCTATATACTCTTGTAACTGTATGCTCTTATCTTTACCTTTTCTCTATCTCTCTTTCTATAGGTGACCCACAAAATCATTGCATGACCTTTAAATTTTGTGCATGCAAATTTTACCTTCTTGTCTTCTCTCATAGTCATCCACTCCAAGAATTTCTCCATGCTATTGATCTAATCTATCAACTCCTTTGGTTTTAAACTACCTTCATAATCTAGAAAATTAACCTTGATTCTTTCATTTATTCCTTCTAAAACTTGAACCATCCTCTCTTCCATCAATGGTGGCTACTCTTGTTATTCTTCTTCTTGTTAATTTTATTCATCACGATCTGTATCTTCCTCATCAACACCTTGTCTTCTCTACTAATTAGTGATAACATCTATTAATTATTGAACTTGCATCTTTAACTCTTGTATAGTTTGGTGCATCTGCATAACACCTCCTCATTCTCTCACCATTCTTTACTCTTCTACGATTCAAACATGTTCTAATATGAGATGATAAACCCAAACACTAACAAGACAAATAAAAATACCAATAGGCCATGATTCTAAAAAATAACTTGTATTGATTCATATTAAATGAAATGAAATAATTAAAAACTCAAACCATGTTTAAATAACCCTCAACTAAGAATTTTGAGTTTACATGCAAAATTTAAAAAAAGACTAAACTTTAAAAAAAAAAAAAAAAACCTTTTTTTAAAACTCTCAAAATATCCCAAGAATATCTTGAAATATCTTAAACACTATAATTAGACTATGGGATGAAATTTAACTAAACTTGATGTCTGGTTCTAAAATTATAAAATTTCTAAAAATAGAAAAAACATAAAATAAATAATTAAATCACAATTTTAGACCCTCAGATGATTAGATATGTCCTCCAAAAAATATCAATTTTTTTTATAGGTAGGTAGAACTCCTTAGAATAATAATTAATTTTTTGATACATTCATTTTGGCACATGGAAAAGCTCAAATGGAGCTATGGGTGAAAAGTTATGGTCTATATAAGGTTGGCCTATTTTTTTCTACATCAATATACACCTATTATTCCTTGCATTGAGTTTACACAATTATCTACATTTATGTATAGATATTATATGATAATATACAAGCATTCCTCATCATTCCCCTTAATCTATGTACCATCTTAAGCCATGATGTTATGATTTACATATAAAGAGTGGCATGCTTTTTTTTTCACTTCCTCAAAACTTTTTTTCTATTAACATTTGGTGCACACTATGCCATGACACATACTATGCATTGTTAGGAATTATTACATTCTTATTTTATTCCTAGATTTAACACTTCATCTTACCTGACTACACACATGTGAAAAACATTTAACTATTATTAAAATTTTAAAATATTCTAAAAAATAAAATAGTATTATAATTCAAACATGTTTTACTTGTTACTATGTTATTTATCATATGTTTTGTAGATTACATATCCATTTCCATGCCACATGAATTTCTTAGTATGCATAAATGAGATGTAGGACATACATATTATCCAACATCCTCCATCAATTAATATAGATACAACTCAAAGTTGTAATCTTTACTATTGGTTTATAAATTTATGCATTTCAATTAATTTTAATATTTTTTTGTGTATTTTATAACATGCCTATTATATATGTGGACCCTTTAGAGGAAGAGGTTGGGAAAAGTTATCACCCTTCCTCTATTTATAGGTGCATGATAGGAATTTTTTCTTTTAAATTTTATTTAATATAATTAATATTTTAATTATTTATAGTACAATTTTTTTAAAGTTTTGATAATAGGTCCACTAGTAAGATGGACTCATGTGATGATGATGTGGGGTTGATTCAATGTCCTTTCTTTGCTAATCAGGACTTCAAGTGAAATAATAATTTTTATATAATTATTATAAAATACAAGTATTAAAATTAAAATTTTATGAAATTTTCTTATATTTTGAATCCACATCATGTATGCCTCATGAGTTCCCTACATCAATTATTATGGAAGGCACATGATCCTCTCATGATCATCATGCTCCTTAGTCTTTATATTATGTGGTTGCTCCACATATATAATCTATAATGTCCTTCCACTGATCTATTGGGTGAATAGTGGTATGGCCATATCTTGATTTGAAGATGATCATCCCTCTCTTTTGACACAAGATGAGTAAATCTATTGAATGTATAGAAATCTAAAAGAAAGGTTATATGTGAATGAAGACACATAAATATTAGATGATTTGTAGGATGAGTAAGTATTTAGATTTATATTTATATATATATATATATATATTTATATATATATATATATATATATATATATATATATATATATATATATATATAGGTACAATACCTTTGAGATTTCATTTTATTAATTTTAAATATTTTAAACAAATAAAAGGAATGTATTGTAAAACATTTGTTTTAAATATTCTAATAATTAACAAAGAAAGTTTCTAATGGAGCATAGATAATGACTCACCAAATCCATTAAAAATGAAGTGATCAACACCTATTATAACATAAAATTAGTTGAATACTTTCCAGCAAATAAGATTAATAGGATAAGAAGGCACATGACAATAAGGCTACTATTTATATATTAATTATTTTTTATTTATTTTATAGAATGCTAATATTCTTTAAAATATTTAACTTGTAATTTGTATCTGATATATAAGGTAAATATAAATGTAGAGATGAGACACTTTGACCTCGTAGTGTGATTAATATCAATTGGTCAAATTTGTGTTATTATTGGCTTGAGCCTAATATAAATGAAACTATATCTTAGTTAATAAATTTAATGACAATTGAAAATTTATGAAGTTTTTATGCTACATTAATTATTTGTTTTGAACATATTTCATTTATTGTATGAAACAATAATAGCTAATATAGGGCCCAAGAATCTAGAGTGAGTTAGGGGATCGTTGGGACTCATCGTATGGGTAGAATGAGCAAATAATAACCACACATAAGCTTCAAAGTTATTAATATCTTATTTTAGATAAGTTTTTTAATGTTATATTATTAAAAAACAAATCCACCCTTTTATATAAAAGATATTATATTACTAGAGCAATGTTATAATTGAATGACCACCATGTAAGTGAAAATATAATTTATTTCTCAAGGATGGAATAGGAAATTAAATTAAAAAAAGAGAAAGAAAGGGGGGCCTTAGATGAAAGGATATGTGTAGATAACTAAACTAATATTTAGTTCCTTAAATAATTTAGAGTTTTAGTTAATTATGTATATTAAAATTAAAGTATGTCTAATTTTCTGGTTTATATATATTTTGTCTTAGTTTATTGCCCTGATATTGACTAGGATCTTGATTACGTTGATTACATGCATGAGGATTCCTCATTATACTCATTCAAAATTTGTGATGGTTATATAAAAATAGAGGAAGATAAATAGTATTTACGATAAATCATATTTAATTTTTATTTGGAAAAAAGATTATGTAAATATAGATTTTTAAAACATCGTACATTATATATATATATATATATATATATATATATATATATATATACACACTATCATAATTCATAATTTTTTTTTAATTTTTTAATGATTAAATTAATAATATTATAGTACATGTTTATAGATAATAAAAAAAATAATCAAATATATAAAAATAATAATATAATGAATAAATATAAAAAACGATTAAAAAAATATCCAATTGGCCTGGTCGATTCAAATTTTTAACAGGATTTCAGCACAAATGTGATGCAAACACAACATTAATAACGGAAAATTAAAAATGTTCACATCAAAATTGAACTAATTGTTGTATTGGTCTTCAACTTAATTTCACGGCATCCAACAATTTAAAGAAAAAACGAATTGCAACAGATGTCACAATCCCGTTCAAAATTTGACATGGTGTTTTACGCAGTTACTCTCTTACAATTTAGATTAATAATTTTTATCAGATTTTAATTGTGTTTAACTGGTCGGAAACATGACCTCCATAACTAGTCATTACCGTAATATTATTGATAGAGCAAAATGAATCATACCGCAATGGAGTGAGACGAATGGAATCGAATCTAATATAATCTATGAAGCGCAACATGTAGTAGTGCAGGAGAAGAGGTGGTATTGCTGTCCACAGTGCTTGCATGATGGTAAGCGCTCCACAATAGAAAACTGAGTATCAGTATCTTGTTTGTTGTTAATATCTGCATTTGTATTTATATTTTCCTTAGGATTATATCGAGCAGAGACATGGACGCCAAATATAACGTTGAGAACACAAGAAGCACCGTAATGATTTTGATAAGCATTGTTCTTGCCATATTTGCTGCTAGAGAGCATTCTTTAAAAAGCAAACTTGTTGACTGTTTCAAATGAATAACTGAAGAAACAAAAGCTCTGAATTAAATCAGGAGAAATACAATTTATGATGTAAAACAGAAGATGGAGATTGAAATAGAAAGCAGGACAGATTTATTGGTAAAGGCTATATGCGTACAATCCTTTGAATAGTTCAATAGAATTAGGAGAAAATGAATGTCAGAAAATGGCGTGTCGTTTAGGCACTCAGTCAAGAACTTTTATTAATAAAAATTTCCAATGATTGCTTCCGACGACGTGTCTTTCAATGCTTGACTGCCGAATTTACAATGAGGGAATTTGTTGACCTTTTCTAATTCGACCAATCCACCAATACACATTTCTGAGCACTTATTTGTCTTGAAGGTTTGAGTCAAAGACGTTAAACCATCTTCTTAAATATGTATTAATAAAGAATTATATATAATTCATTAAAATATAAATATTTAAAAAAAAAAAAACATGATTAAAAAAAAATATTAAAAAAATAAAATAAAGATTTTTCTATATTCACATTGACTATGCAAACGAATGTGTTCACATAAATCTGTTTCGCTTTTAACAAAATTAAAAAAACACATCCTTTAAAGTCTTTAAATAATATAAAATTATAAAAATATAAATATTTTTATTAAATTTTCTTTTTTCAATTAAAAAAATATTTTAAATATTTAATTTTTTTTATTTTTTTTTGTTTTTCCAATATTTATATTGTTAACGCGAATGAGTCTATTTACATAAATCTGCTGTGTAATAAATTTTTTATTAATTTTTAAATAATGTGATTATCCTTCAAAGCATATTATGTGTGATAGTTTGTGTAAGTGTTTGGCATCCAGTCATTGGAAGCGTAGGGTTTTCAAGGTGACTTCAGATATAATGTCCATCTTTTTTTTGGCATCCTCGTGTCTGCCAATAATTTCGGCCACTAATGGGATGCACACTTACTATTGTTTTTTCAATGTACTTAGTGCACATCATATCCATGTCATCGGGCCGCGGGGGCGGCAGCGGTTGATAATTTGGGTCCATGATATTTATTATGATTTTTAGAGTTATATTGATAAGATGATTTCACTGATCTTTTTTTGATCATGTCAGATGATTCTCTATTTATATTATTACATGGTTCCCAGATATTTGAGGTCACTATGTTTATGACAAGCTATCTATAACATATGTTTTTGTTACTTTCATTTTGGCAATACTTTGTGATCATCAATTCTAACGGGGATTAATTTTTGACACAAGAAAAATAATTTAAAAAAATTGATTTTAAATAATTATATAACCATTCATTTTGTTTATACATGTAAAAAATTGTGAAGTTTTAATGTATATTTAGAATAAAATTATGCTTCAAATAATAGGAATCCATACTCTACCACATTTAAGATTCAAACTTTTGAGATCCTTTTCAAGAGCATGAGATATTGACTATTAAAACAACCAACTCAAATCTATGATTTTGTTGATTGTATCTTACACTATATTTTATAATAATTACATAAATATCTCAAATACATTTATCTGAAATACACCAATAAATATCAATCTTGATGTTTTTACCTTAGATTTTTTATATCTACTATAATTAATAATTTCATTATCTTCTCATCTATTTTCACTCTGACAAGTTACATTGCCATCTATCTAGATTCAGCAATGTGTTGGTTTGAAAAAAATACTTTTTAAGAAAAACGAACTTGAAAGTCTATCGTATACCCAATTATTATTATTATTTCTAGATTTACTTTTTTAAGAAATAAATAAAGACCTTCTACATGACGATGAAATGGACGTCAATCTCAAACATAACATTAACTTGTGACGGCCAAAAAAATTTAAACTTAACATCAAACATAAATGTGATGAGCTGAAAAGGTTCAGTGATTTATTAATATAAGAAATATTATAGAAAAAATGTAAAACAAAAAATGAAATTCATACTCAAATATGGTCTTCGATAATATTTTTGATGATTTTATTTAATGAAAAACATCCCACCCAAGTTCAGAAGTCAAATGTATCCATAGCACATTTAGGAATCTCCATCTTAATAAATGTGATTGATGTAGGTGTGTGGTCTCTCTTTATCTCCATTTCCATCTTCACATAAACATTTCAACTTATCTTATTTAGTGTGTTAATATTCCTAATTGGGTTTTCATTATCAGTGTGATCACATTTATTTTGTTTAAAGGCACTCTGTAACACATAAATGCTTTTGAAATGCATGATTGAGCTTGTTGTTTACAACATTATTATTGTCATCCATTTCTCTACTCAATATTTATCATGTCCTACCTTATGAAATAAGATTTTTATGAGATATTATCCTTATGTTCACCTCATTTGGATTCGTGTGTGTATGTGTGTGTTTTGAATAATCCATCATGTAGACCTAACTATGGCATAATAGAAGGGCTAGTACGATATTTCTTTTATCACAAAATCAACATTAACAAATTGTGGTTTGTGTGGTGTTTTTCTAGTAGGGTCAATGACATGAGTTTCAAACTTCATTTTCAATAAATCAAAAAGCTTTTATCTTTCCTCTCACCCTCCAAAATATTAAGACATATTCATTGAAAGACATAAAAATATTAGTTCATGATAATCTAACTTTACCTAACCGCCTCGTCACCAACTTAAGCTTTAATGTGTGGGCTTATATATATGGTGAGATAAAATAATTGTCATGATTTAATAATAATCTTACTTATTAAATAACAATAATGAGTGTGTGTGTGTGTGTGTGTGTGTGTGTGTGTGTGTGTGTGTGTGTGTGTGTGTGTGTGAGAGAGAGAGAGAGAGAGAGAGAGAGAGAGAGAGAGAGAGAGAGAGAGAGAGAGAGATTTTATTTGTAAATATTTGGAGCACAAATTTTATTTAATTAATATTATTATTGACTTTAGTGGCCACATTTGTTGAGAAGAGAGGAAGTTCCGGTAAAAACAATATCTTTAAATGAATTTTAAAAAGTTACCTTGGTCATAGAAAAAATGTGGGCAGAGCACATCTTGAAGGGAGATTAATTAATTAAAAAATATTTTGACTTATGTGAGATGGGTATAAACATAAACGTTATTCCTCTTTTTTTTTTCATTCCTTTGTTATAATAATTTAAAAAATAGCAATTTACTTTTTCTTTAGGCCTTACGAGGAGTGTATTGATTAGGTTTTTAGGGAGAGTACCATTCTCGTGATATTTGAAAATTTGCAATAAAAAAAAAATATTTTATTTAAAACCTTCATATGGGTGTAATTATTTGATTATTAGCCCAAGCAAAGACTTTATTTTATAATTATTCCTTCCCTTCCTGATATGTGCAAGAGGGATATATAAATTTTATTTACAAGCAAGAGCAAGGTGGAGATAAAATAATTTATACCTGGATCTAGAAAAGGTAGTTATGGCATGAAGGAGGATGCCCTACCTGTGGGAAGAAACAAGGCCAAACAAGGAGAATGATGAGCTACAAGAGTATCCAAGCATGTTATCCTTGCCATTTATAAACTCCTTATGTTAATTTTTTTTTTTACCCTGATAACTTTGTGTCTTACATTAATGCATAGATTATGTTGGTCAGGGATTAGATTGTCTATTGTTAAATTGTATGTATGTATGTATGTATGTATTATTTTATCATTATATTGCTTAGTTACATACATACATACATACATACATACATACATACGTGTGTGTGTGTGTGTGTGTGTGTGTACACACACACACACACGTAAAGAGGGTGAATCAAATGTAATTGATATATATTTTACTAAAATATTGACATGATTTACTAAAAAAAAATAAAAAATCCTCTTAAGCAAATGAGGTTGGTCATAGTTCAGTGTAAAATAGTTTATTTATAAAGTCATTTTTGGTACATTGATAATTATGAAAAATCTATTATTTTAATATATTTTATAAGTGTGATAGATATTTACGTGAAAACATTATTAAATAATATCATTAATATTGTTGAATATAAATTTTCTAAAATATCTTCACAAATTTATTTATATTGTTTTGCCTAAATAAATGATAGTTACATTGATAAATAGTGTTTGGTTATAAGCTTCCTTGAAAATTTCTTACATCAATTGTGGAGATAGAGAGAGGGAGGAGAGTTGTGTCTCCTTTTAAATTTTTATTTTTAATACAGTGGAAGTATGAATGGTTAGGGTAGTGTAAAATGGGAAGCACACAATGTTAACATAGCTATTTCATTTGATGCTTTTAGTAGAAAGAAAATAAATCTTTAAATGGCGGAGGAGAGAGAGGGTAACCCAAAAAAATTGAATTCAGCTTTGGGTGGGATAGCCTGCAAGAGGAAGATGGCGATGAAGACGACCCAGATCCGAATGAGGTAAAGCATGAATGGGTTTGGATTGGTCTAGAAAAATAATTTGGTGAGGCTGATCGAAGCTCAAGACGGGGGGAACCGAAATAGACTTCGGCTCCCCTATTTCTGTATTTGAAGAGATTTGGCAAAGCTGTCATAGACTTTGTCCCAGAGGACCTTTCACACGGATCTCTGATGTTGGAAATGGCCTGGAGGGGCCTTTGCAGTCAAAACTTTATTTTTTCTGGAATCGGGGTCTCCCCCTTCAAGCTGGTGGTCTAGTGTTTTTGTGGTACTCTGTGCTCGACATGAGACTGGTAGTGCTAAGAAATACAATGACTGCGGCTGGATTCATTTGGACGAGGGGTCGTGGGGTAGTCTTTGTTGTTTCGACTCCTCACTGGCCGATAGATCTGGATCAGCAAGAACTTTTAGTTCCGTGGCATCTCTTACAAAAGTAGATGATAGTGTAAATGTGAGGGGGTTTGAATAGATAAAGGTGCCATTAGTGTCCAACTTTTGAAACTTTGAGTAGGATTGTCTCTCGAGCTCATTAGCCTCTCTTAAGGCTCGACATGTTGGCGAGGGGCTGAGAGACCCTACGACCAACTTTACTCTGGTTTTATCCAATGTAAGGTTTCGTTGTTGGGTGTGAAGACGATGGAGAGGACGTGACTTGCAGATTGGTCTTATCGGTGGGATATGCTTCTATGAACGTTAGAGGTGAGGTAAATAATACCGGTTCTCAAGATAAGGATCTACCTATCGGTTGGTGCATGGCGGACAGTTGGGAGGCACAAGATCTGGCCTCTAAGATTGAAACGTGGCACTCGGGGGCTGTTTTGAGCCTTCACTCCAAAAATCTCTTGTATGGATCTACTAGCGTTCTTGAGTGGGAAGAAGTAGATTTAGCACGGTTTGTAAGTATTTGCCAGCCCTTTAACCCATCTAGGAAAAAAAATAGTTTTATGTCATGTATCTGCTCAAGGAAGGGAGGATTCATTAAGGTCTTTAACATTTACAAAAAAGGTATTTTGAGGAGTACTCTTGGCTATGGTTAAGCTGACCATTGATTTGTGCCCTAAAATGTTTTTGAAACATTTTCACATTGAGGGTTTGAGGGCCAAGGCCATACTTTTATGGCTTGCAGGGTTTTTTCTACTCTAATTTTTGCAGTGCTTTGTTCTTTTTGGATCTTGTTGGGAACGCTTTAGAGTTATTTTCTCTATTTTTGATTCTAGATACCTAGACCTCTAGTTGTTTGCAGCTTCGTCTCTAATTCAACCAAAATCGATATTTTGGTCCTCTCAGGGCATGGAGGGTTTGTTTTTAGCCCTGGGCCTTGTGTTTTTTCCATCTAGGCTTGTTTCTTGCCTAGTTAAAACTGATTGGGAAATGCATCAGTAAGACATGATTGTTGTGGATTTATTAGATCCCCAGTGGGATCAGAAGGTTTCCTCAAAGATCTATGCCTCAATCTCTTTTAAGCCCATAATGGATAATAGTCCATCCAAAACTGGTAGGTATTTCTTCTGGAGACATGGACCTCTATTTGTGTCTACGTTGGTTTTGAACCCAACCAAAATCGGAATGCCTTGTGGTATGTTCTATCCTATAGGGGAAGAATAAAATGTTTTTTTTAGAGTCATAGGCCTCATGATTCTTCAATCCAGGATGGTGTTCAGACCATTTAAAACTGATGGAGTCTCTTTATTGTTGGAATATTGGGCCCCAATAGGGTTGATAAGGGTCATTTCAGAGACCTAGGCCTCATACTCTCTTAAGCCTAGAATGGATACTGGTCCATACAAAACTCTAAGGTATTTCTTCTTGAGACCTGGACCTCCATCTATGTCCATGATAGTCCTTGAACCAGTCAAAATTAGATTATCTAGTGCTTTAGGGACCCTGACTAGTTCTCGATCGATTAAAAATCCAAAGTTCCTGGTTATGTCGCTGACTCTGTTTGGTCATGTTAGGGACTCTATAGGATTTCTTTCCTTACACTTGTTCAAAAAGGTTCATTAAGAGATCTAGGCCTTGAGTTCTTTTAAGTATAGAATTGATTCTAGTCCATTTAAAATTGGTAGACATTTCTTGGAGTCTTGGACCTCTTTTTGTGTCTAGGTTGGTTCTTGATCCAAAAATAAAATGAGTTCTTAGTCGCTTGGGGACCCTGGTGATTTCCTGATACATGAACCTCTTCTAAGTCCGGGCTGGTTTTTTGTCCAACCAAAACTAGTTGGTTGTTTCACCAATCAAATGTGGTGTTAGCTCTTCCTCTATTGGTTACCGATCCATTAGAATATGTGGCTACATCTGATGGGATAGGTTCTCATTATACTCCTAGTTAGCTATTTCTGGGCATGGGAAGACCTAGTCATCTTTTTGTGTCTTTTGTTTGGGTTCCTTGTTAATATCCTGGTTAGTTGTTTCAAACTAGTGGGACCTCTTAATGTGTCTGGTGTTGGTTGCCACACCAATTATCAAACATTTGGTTTTCTTAATCAAAACAAAATAAATCATTATTTCTTTGTACTCCTATTGGAATATATGATATTTTATTTTATTTCTAAGAGCACTGTCTATTGATAATCTTCTTTTAAGTAGGTGGAGAGGCAGTTTGACTAGTGATGTCTCTTTTAGACATGGATGTGTGTAGCTTAATTAGAACACCTTTATTTTATATGTGTGAAAGTATATTCCTTTTTTAGAAGGAATTTAATATCTTGTGATGTATGTGTATAAATAAAAGATTTTATTTATTCAATTACCATGTTCTAATATTTGGTCAGTGAATTACAATTTAGGTTGTGATAATTTTATTTACTATTAAATAAAAGATTTTAGTTATTTAATTACCATGTTGGATTGTTATGGTAATATTATTTAATTACAAATAAAACAATTTATTTATTTAATTGCTATGTTGGAATATTTGGTCGGTGAATTAAAATTTATGTTGTCATAATTTTATTTACTTTTAAATAAAATAATTTAGTTATTTAATTACCATGTTGGAATATTTTCTAGGTGAATTATAAATTATTGTGGTAATCTTATTTACTTCCAAATAAAAGAATTTAGTTATTTAATTATTATGATAGAATATTTTCTGGGTTAATTTATTATTTAATTACAATGCTAGAATATTTGATCAGTGAGTTTTATTTCTTGTTGTGGTAATTTTATTCACTTATGAAGTAATTTTTTTTCGAAATAGGAAATTAATTAATTATTTTACTGGGAGTAGAATTTCATTAATTTTAACCTTCCTATAATAATTTTAAAATTTATGAATTTGATTTGAAAATATATACTAGACTTTTTAAATAATTAGATGTATGTAATTATGGACAAGATTGTCCTTGGAATTAGTTGAACCTATAATTAGGCTTAATTTTGGATTGAAGATATTGTTAATAGTTAGCTTTAGGGTAAATTGAATGAACTTGACAATCTTCCAACTTGTTTACTTGAGTAATAATTTAAGCATTACGAAGATGTATATGACATGTATAACATGCCAGCTATATGTTGAACCTATTTCTATTGGCATTTAAATGCATATTTCAGCATGATGTCTAATCAGTTTATAAAGAAATTAGTGCTTTATTTGTGATTTTGTTGAGAATTTCTTTGTACTTTTTTGTATTGTTTACATAATTGAATTAAAGTGTATTGAGAAATAAAAATGACACAAGTTATCTTGGAATACCATGTAGTCATTATGTTGGAATTAGATCGTGATGTTGGGTAGTAACTAGGGTCTTTTTACCTTATAAATATGAATGATATAAAATAAGGGTAAAACTTATTGTTGTGTTCACCTTAATTTTTTTTAATTGGATGATTTAATAGGAATTATTAATAGTAAATAATCTAAAGAAAAATAGTATGTGAGAATAAATATCAATTCTTAGTGAATTATTAGGATTGGTGAGAGAAAGGATTGTAATGTTTATAGCATTGTGTGATTAAAATAATGTGTAAATTAGATGTAATAAAAATATGTGATAAAAATATAGATAGTATGGGAACATGCACACACGTGCCCACACACACACACACACACAAGACTTATATATAATTTATTTAGCATAGAAACGAAGTGTAGTTGGTATTATGAAATGGTAGTACAAGATTAAAGTTATTTATTGAACAATTATATAAATGTTTGGCTCTACAAGCACTTTACTTTCACGACTTTTCTAAAGACTTAAAGTGTTTGTAGGATAAAATGATTAACTTAAGATGTCTTATATAGAACAACACCTATGTTGTCCCATCTCTTTGAGAAAACTTGTATTATTTCTTGACCAAGAGTTTTAACTTAATTATCAATGCCTTTATTCTTTCATATCGATATTACAATCTATTGTTTAATTATCCTTTTAAATAAGCCCTTGAAATGGAATTAAAATGATAACCTTTTCTTAGAGTGACAAACATATTATTATCCTGATAAGCTTTGACCCATTAAATTTAATTTTAATGATATATTTAATGCCTTATTATGTAGAAGAATATAATCCTTCTTGAGTTTTATAAGCATGATTGGACTAGTGGATAGGTTGTGCTAGAAGAATAATCCCTCAAAGGAACTATATATTAATGATTTGCTCTTATTAAATGTGTAAGAATTATATCAGTTCAATGACATTTTTCTTTCATTACAAAAATAATTGGTGGCCTTATAACTAAAGGTGAAATTTTGAAACCTATGATTAGACTTAACCTTCATACTTATCTTAGATTAAGTATGAGCATGCTTAGAAAATATTATGAATTATACAATCTATTCTCTATTACATTATATTGTAAAGGATGAGAAATAATCATCTTTATGATTCTCTCATCTTTATATGATGCTACAATATGTTGATAATAGGTCTAAACTTTGTCTCTAATAGAAAGCTCAGATACCTTTGTGTTATTACTATTCATTATTGATAAGGACCACAAAATTAGAAAATCAAATTATTCCCTTACTAACTCTTATCTGATAGTTCTATGAGTACTTGCCACCTTTTAATCATGATGAGATAGTTTCATAATTCTACGTTATTAATCTACCTGAAGAGCTATGCTATTTATCCAACATTCATAGGAAATAAACCAAAAAGAAGTGAGGAATTGAGTTTTCTTTTAGTTGAGTATTGTACAAAAGATTGAATCCTTGATGTGTTAATATTCCATGTGGTTTAGGAATAGAGGAATGTAAAATATGTTAACCATGGGTGAAACCAACCTAACATGAATTCTTAAGATCCTTCTCATGTGTAAAATTCTTGAAAGTATTTATCTTATTGATGTCTTCTTTTACCAAGTGATCGCCATTGTCTAGTTATGGTTAGTATTCAAGAAAAATCACTTAATACACAAGAGGACATAAATTAACCAAGACATATGTTATTTAAAATAATTAAATTATAATATTTGTTAAGGTGATTCATTTCCTTATTATCATATCATTTTGAGATGTATGTGCATATTAATATAAAAAAAGGTTGTCATTTTTTTAGGGTATATGGTGAGGACATGTGTTACACTTGGTATCACAACATAGTTGTAACATTGGGAGCTCTAGGATGAATTATTATCGTGGTTCATTCTCTTCCATGGTTAACAAAATCCTTATGTGTGTGGTACCTTAATTATTGAGATAATTGTACTAATACTCTACATGTTAAAAAATGATATTTCTTATCCATATTTCATTCCTTAAATCTTGTGGATTAAGGAAGATTTGAGTAGACAACTATTGTTCTCCTTGCATGTTAGTGTAATATCTTCAACATATAGAGGATTGATATTTTGTGATGAGTTTGGTTTTCATAGAGTTTGGATGAATTATTTTCTAACAATCATTTTGAGAATGCATGATTGAAGCTA
>JARHVA010000743.1:4300000-4325000 GCA_037957365.1 Torreya grandis | reverse complement strand
TTTTTTAGAAGTGAAAATTATTTAATTATTCTATAGGGATTTTTATTTACTAAAGTTGAACCTTCCTATGGTAAGTTTAAAATTTATGATTTTTTATTGAGAATATAAATTGGACTTTTTGAATAATTAGGTGTATGTAATTATGGAAACGTTTGACCTTAGGATTAGTTGAACCTACAATGAGCCTTAATTTTGCTTTGAGAATAATGTTAATAGTTAACTTCATGGTAGATTGAATGATCTTGATAATCTTCCCACTTGTCTAACTTATTAATGAACTAATCATTAAGAGGTTGTTTATGACAGATATAACATGACATCTATATGTTAACCATATTTTTATTGCCATTTTAATGCAAGGTTCAACATGGTGTTTGATTAGTTGATAAATAAATTATGGGTTTACCTCTAATATTTTTGAAAAATTATTTGTACTTTTTTATATCATTTATATAATTAAATTAAATTATATTGAGCAATAAAAACGATGTAGGTTACCTTGGAATAACATGTAGTCATTATGTTGGAATTATATCATGATGTTGGCTAGTAACAAGGCTATTTTTACCCTATAAATATGAATGATGCAAAATAAAGGTAAAATTTATTGTTGTGCTCATCATAAGTTTTTTTAAACAAATGCTTTAATAGGAATTATCAACAGTAAATAATCTAGATAAAAATAATATGTGTGAATAAATATCAATGCTTAGTGAATTAATATGATTGGTGAGAGAAAGGATTGTAATGGTCATAGCATTATGTGGTTAAAATATAGTGTAAATTCAATGCAATAAATCGATGTGGTGAAAATCTAGATAATATAGGCATATATTGGTATTAAGAAATGGTAGTACAAGAGTAAAGTTATTTATTGAATAATTTTATATATGTTAGGCTCTGCAAGAGATTTACTTTTACCTTTTTCATAAATACTTAATGGGTTATAGGAGGACTTGATTAACTTAAGAAGATCGATATGGAATAAAACCTATGTTGTCCCATCTCTTTGAGAAAAACTATATTATTTCTTGAACAAGAGTCTTAACTTAACAATCAATGCCCTTATTCTTGCTTGTCGATAATTATGTTATAGTATTTAATTATGCTTGAAAAGAATCCCTTGGAAGGGAATTCAAATGATAAAATTGTCTTAGAGTATCTAACATATTATTTTACTAATAAACTTGGACCTATTAAACTTAATTACAATGATATATTTAATGCCTTATTGTATGAAAGAATATAACCCTTCTTGAGGTCTATAAGCATGTTTGGACTAGTGGATAGGTTGTGCTAGAAGAATAATCCTTGAAAGGAAGTATAATATTAAGGATTTACTCTTATTAAATGTGTAGGAATTATATCAGTTGAATGCCCTACTTTGTTCATTGCTAAAATAATTAGTGGACTTATAACTAACAATGCAAGCTCCATTTCTATGGTTAGACTTAACATTAATACTTATCTTTGACTAAGTATGAACATGCTTAGAAAATATTATGAATTGTACTATCTGTTATCTATTAAATTATTTTATAAAGGATGGGAAATAATTGTCTTTATAATTCTCCCATAATTGTATCATGCTACAATGTGACGGTGATAGTTATTAACCTTGTATCCAATACAAAGCTCATAGACACTTTGAGTTATTACTATTCATTATAGACAAGGACCATGGAATTATAAAATCAAATTATTTGCATACTAACTCTTATCCAGTATTTCTATGAGGACTTTCCACCTTTTTATCATGATCAGATTGTTTCATCATTATAGGTTACAGCTGTTGGCAGAACTGAACTAGCACTATATTCTTAATTATTCATAAAATGTACACCAAAATATATACAAATTAGTTTTCCAAAACTAGGTAACTGACTAACGCAATGGGAGGAATCTAGAAAACCTAAAAATAATGAAATACAACTACATAATAAACATTTATGCTATCATTCTGCACCCACTCTCCCCCCCCCCCCCCCCCCGCCCCTTATTAAATTATTTTTACAAACATCATATTCCTAATAGTCGACCCCTCCTTAATTCAAACACTGCAAAAAAGTTTCACTCTCTACGTATCTTGCTCACCTTTGAGGTGGCTTGCCATCTCTGTTGCTTCATGGTCTTGGTGTCATGTTGGTTTTTCCATGCAGGATTACCACTAACCTACAATTGACAGAAGTACATCTCTCTGTTGAACACCTTCGGTGGTTTCTTGGATTACCACAAATCCAAATGGTTTCAGCTACAAATTGACCATGAACCTGGAGGTGACAAGAGGTCTTGAATATTTTATACACTTCGGTGGTTTCTTGAATGTCCACAAACCCTTTTCCAAGAACCAAGTGCTAATTTAGTGCTTTTGCTCCCCATAATGTTCTTCATTAGGAAGTACCAAACTGGAAAATGATGGTGGGCCCTTTATTGAAAAACACACTGAAAAATCACACTGCACATAATATAAAAGAAACACACTGAAAAAATGTCACCATAGCAATGATACGACCCCATTGTAGGTGACTCGCGAGAGGACTCTGATTGTTCTCTAACCTCGGTGTATCCTCTAGCGTCCAGTTGATGAAGCAACTTCACTCAGCAGATAAGAACTTGAAGCTGATGTCATTTTTGATCGTGAGATCCACCCACATACATAATTGATGATTTTTACTCAAGACATCAGATTCACATGAAAATGCATTCTTTACATAAGATGGAACTAACTTTAATAAGTTTGACATAAAAATGACTTATAAAATATAACTCTTGAAAAAATAACTCGATTATTAACGAATATTTGACTAAGGACTAAAAAAATTAATATAAAACTATAAATCTCTATAATAACTTGACTTAACATTATATGTGACAACTTAAGACATAACAAGAAACACGTAAAACCTAATAATATGACTTAAAAAAGAAATTGTACTAATAACATCACTTAAAATAAAAATTGTACTAATGACCATAAAACAAACTAGATTTATCAAATAAATAAACCCAGTTTGATTTTACGGACATATACTATTGATAGACTATTTCAAAAACTGATTATTACTAAACGAAATCCAATAGCTAAAAACAAATCGACTTAAATAATTATAAACCGTATAATTAGATATTGACCAAAATGACTCGGTAATGATGACTAAAAAGAAGCTACATATTAATATGCCTGTTACGAATACCTAATGACAGCTGACTGAAAGATAGTTGACCAAGGTAAAATTTTGACAAGTAATAAAGACTCGTATTAATATGGACCAAAACACTTATAGATCAAAAATGCCTTTCACCCAAATGGCGGATGCGTTGGACAATGGCAGATCTACTCGGCCAAAATGACAAACTGGGCATTTGAATCACAAATGGCAGCGACTGGTTATTGACAAGCTGCACAGATCTCAACTGATAAGAGACTACGTGGGAATCCATAAAATGCACCAAATAGCTATCAACAATATCCACGTCTCTGCCAGTTCATTAACGCCTCAGAATGTCACGCCAATTATTTATTACGCCTTTGAAATCCGGATTTGAGTCTCTACAGTGTGGGCTAACTACAGCTGGAAATGTAATCTGCTTATGAAGACTACGTTCAGACAACTGGAAACGCATTACATATTGCAATTTCAACGCTTACAGTTACCCTTCACGCTGATCACGACCTTGGAAAGAATGACTGCACAAATCATTAGGAATAGCGGCAAAACGTAGATAAGCCTGCGCTGGAATTTAGATCCGATTGCAAAATGGGCCAACTATTGTTGCTCTATACAACAGAAATCAATCATGCATAATGGATCTAGAACGTCGTTGCACCAGAAAGGATATTGACACGCAAATAGCAGTGAATGCACACTCAAATTTTGCATTTGAATGAAACCGATCAAGCCCGGATGCAAATCAAAAAATGAATTTCATCAATGCGGCAATAATATTGAAGCGCTGGCCCTCAAAACACTACTATACTTCCATCACAAGATCCGCATGGCTCTGATAGCAAACTATTGGCAGAATTGAACCGGAACTGGATTTTAATTATTCATAAAATGCAGACCAGAATATATACAAATCAATTTTCCAGAATTAGGTAACCGACTAACGTAATGAGAGGAATCTAGAAAACCTAAAAATAATGAAATACAACTACCCGATAAACATTTACGCTATCAACAACTCTACTTCAAGATATATGTTGTCTATCCAACTTTGGTAGAAAAAAACCAAAATGAAGTGAGTAATTGAGTAATCCTTTAGTTGAGTATTTTACAGAGGATTGAATCCTTGAGGTGTTATTCTTCCATGTCATCTAGGAATAAAAGAATGTAAAAATAAGTTAACCATGGGTGAAACCAACCTAAAGAAAATTGTTATGATCCTTCTCATATCTACATTTATTGAACGCATCCATCTTGTTCATGGCTGGTTTTACCAAGTACTCGCTATTGTGTAGTTATGGTCAAAAGTCAAGAACTACCCCTTACTATTAGAGAGGACATAAAGTAATCATGATATCTATTCTTGACAATAAGTAAACTGTAATATTTGTTGAGGGGATGCATTTCTTTGTTATCATATTATTTTGATATGTATTTGAATATTAATAAAAAAAAAGTTGGTAATGTTTTGTTTGTTATGTGTTGATGACGTGTATTAGAATATCACCATTAGGATAATATAAATGGAAATTAAGGATGCAAATTTTTGTAAAGGCACTCTCTAACATTGAATATTGAATATGGAAAGACAATGAAAAGCATGACTGAGCTTCTTGTTTACAAAATTATCATTTTTGCCCATCTATTTGCTCGATATCACCACAAGGATAATGTAAATAGATTTAAAGTTTCTTATTAGAAAAAAAATTAGCTTTCCCACAAAATACAATTCAGCCATATAAAATAAGTTAAATCACAGAAAAGAAACTTGAGATCCTACTAACCTCATAATTTTCACATCATTAGCCTTGAATATAGCCTCCTTTTATTTAATCAATCTCTGTCCCTTCAATACATGAATTATTATTTATGTTGGCTTCCTCCAAATAATTATGTATTTTCTCAAGAGAGTCTTCGTAGTGATTTAATTATACAACAACCCCTTAGTTTATTTTGAAAATCAAATTAATTCAGGAATAGTGATTCCCCATGTCATTTTCGATTTGTAACTCCTTGTATCTATTTCTTTTTTGTTCGCATTTGATTGTTGTAGTTAGTTATCTTTTGTTTACATTTAATTCACATTTAAGAAGATAATATGCCCTTAATATTGATAAGTAGTTATTTTCTTTATATATATTTATAGAGATATAAGTTATCATATAGAGGTCCAAAATTGCATTTTACTATTTTATTTAGGAATTTTGAAACCTTATAAATTAGATATCATTCTAATCAGACATGAACTTGAGCAAAATTCATTTATTAGTATATATTCAGTATGTGTATGATATTTAGATATTTTTAGGCCCATCTTAGATTATATGCCAAACTTATTAAAAATCACAACTGAAAAATTTACTTAAAGGTAAAAGTTACTAAAAATATAAACTGCTAAAAATAGCACCAGTCAATTAGTTTAGGTAGGTTTTGATTTAATTAGTTTTTATGGTTATGCATGTCAAATCCAATTCAAATTTTATGTTTATTTAAATACTTTTATGTAATAGGTTATTCATTAAATGAAAACCAAAAAATAAGGTTGCTTTGATACAATTTTCAAGTTTATGCCTACTTATATTTTATTTATCTAGTCTGAGTTTTCATCATTTAATACTAGAAGAAATTTAAATATTTTAGGTAATATATTTGTGAATTGACATTTTTATATTTTTGAATAATATTATGTGATTTTATAACAAGTGTAAGATTTAGTGAGAGGACAAGGATGAGGAGTAATTTCTTAGTTGAGTAGATTGCAACATCTACAAAGGCAATTGTAATAATTAATCATAATTGTTGTAAATCAAAGATAAATAAAAGAAGAAGATGAAACATAGGAAAAAATAGATCATGAAGGTGATATTCAATAAGAATAGGAATGAGAAAAATGACCATCAATGGAAGGGAGGATGGTTAGGGATTTAGAGGGAACAAATAGATAAATCAAGCTTGATGCTCCATATTATGGAGGCAGTTTAAAACTACAAGAGTTGATAGATTTGATGAATAATATGGATAAGTTTTTTGAATGTAAAAATCTAAGAGAAGATATGAAAATAAAATTTACATGCACATAATTTAAGGGACACACAATGATTTTGTGGGATCGCTTACTAAAATATAGACAAAGAAAGGGTAAAGATAAGATCAATGTGTAGAGAAAGATAAAGATGATTTCAAAGGATAAATTTATTCCTATAGATTATGCACAAACATTATAAATAAAATTATAAAATTTAAAATAAAACAATCACAATATACAAGACTATACATCTGAGCTTTACAAGCATTATATATGAGTGGAGATTAACAAAAAGTAAGAATAAATGGATATAAGGTATGTAAATGGTCTAAAATTTTCTATTTAATATGAATTGTGCATGCATAGAAAACTTTTCATGGAGGAGGCTTATCAATTAGCTTTGAAGGAAATTGAAAAATAAAATATATAGACTTTGAAAAAAACCAACTAGGGCAAGGAGAGGATAATCACTTCCAAATAAGGGGAGGAAATGGGTTTAGTTCCACTGGAAGAAGATATTTTTATGGTGTATAAAACCAAGAAGATAATAGATAAGGGTTTTAGTACCAAAAAAAAAAAAGAATGATGGTTTAGATAGGACAAGGATATGGTAGTGATATAAGGTGATTTCCAAATCAACATATGTCTTATGTTTGTTACATATGTGTACAATAAGGACATAAAACATTTGAGTGTTTGCATTATCATCAAAAATAAATTAGGAAAGATAACCACCTAGGAGTGAATTTAGTTGAGGCTGAGATGGAAGAGGTAAATATAAAAGTTATAACAATAGACATTTGATAAAGTCTCATAATTAAGAGAACAATGATCGCTCCAAGGAAAGAAGATGTGCAAAATAAGAAAGGTGAAGATGCATGTCTATCAAAAAATTATTTTAAAAGAGGGTGAAATTCAGGGGATAAGATATGCAAAGTAATTATAGATGGTGCTAGTTGGGAAAACATCATTTGTGAAGAAATGGTAGAGAAAGTAGTTTTTCAATATTTCTTTGCAGTTATGAAATTTCATGGTTTAAGAAAAGTAATGAAGTTACCATAGATAAAATGTGTTTAATCATGTATTTTTTAGTAAAATAATATGGATATGATGGTGTGATGTTATTTCGAAAGATGCATGACATGTGTTGTTGGGAAGACCATGCCAATATGATAGAAAAATAATTCATAATGGACCAAATAATACATATATTCTTTGGAAATGTTTTACTAAGGTAGCTTTATGACCCCTTAAATGATAATGTAAAATATAAATCATGTTTCCAAAAAAACAACATATCAAAGACATGAAGATAATAGGTTTTTATTATGCATTAATAACAAAGAAAGAGTATGCAAAAGTGAGGAAAATATTAATATAAACATTAAAATTATTCAAAGAATATAAACATGTTATACTTGATGAGTTAATAGATGGTTTTCCTCTAAATAGAGGTATTCAAAATCATATTGATTTGATTCTAGGATCATCTCTACCCAATAAAGGAGTTTATAGGATGACTGCAATAAGGCATGTAGAATTGAGAGCATGATTCCATGTGGAAAACCAGCATTGATAAATCCAAACAAATATCAGTGGGTAGACGATGTGTGTAGATAGTAGAGAAATCAATAAATATACCATCAAATACATAATTCTTATACCTTATTGAGAGGACATGATGTATGTGCTTGTAGGATTAAAATAATTTACTAAGATTGATCTAAGTAGCTAATATCATATTTGGATTCATGAAGTCTATGAATGTAAAATAACATTTAATTCCATGGATGGACTATATAAGTGCATGATTATGCCATTCATATTAACTAATGCACCCCACACATTTGTGAGGGTTACAAACTAAATGCTACATGACTATATTGTTAAATTTTTGCATGGTTATTATGATTTTTTTGACTAATACCATGCATAATTGTACAGTGGTGGTTTCACTAAAAAAAATTATATCTTACTAAGATCATAGCTTTGGTGAAGAAAATAATTTTTTGGCCAATGATTAGAGATGTCACAGAATATGTTAAAAAATGAAGGATTTTGGGAAGGATAAAGATCATGCAAAAAAATATAAGGTTATAGATACCATTATTAGTTCCTCAAAGATCATGCACAAATTTTAGTATGGATTTTGTTTTGGGGTTGACAAACACATATAGAGGTAATGATTAAATTTTTGCTTTTGTAATTAGGTTTTTTAAAATGGTTCATTTTATTAAATTTAAAAAAATCAATGATGCCACTAGAGTTACATAACTATTTATAAATATGTTGTGATATTTCATGGTGTTCCAAAAAACATTACATAAAATAGGGACACAATTTTAATAAGTTATTTTTAGAGGACTTTATGGAATAAGCTAAGAACTCATATTTAATTAAGGAGTGCATACTACTAGAACTAGGTAGACAAATGAAAGTATTGAAATAGAGCTTGGGTAATTTTTTGAGATTCATAGTTGGAGATGAGCCCAAGTAATGGGACTAGGATTTTATCATAAGTTGAGTTTGCATATAATATCTAGGTGAACAAATCAACGTACATATCATCACTTTAGATTATTTATGGCATAAATCGTATGTGTATTTTACATTTGGTGTAGTTACCCATTAAAGAATGAGTTAGTGGTGATGTGTAAGCATTTTCAAAACACACACAATAGTTATAAGAAGAATCAATAAGATAGCTATAGGATAATAATGATAAACATAAATTAACAACAAATGCAACAAGAAGGTCAAACATATTTGAATAAAAAATATTTGGTGAAGGTGTATTTGAGAAAATAAATATTTCCCAAAGGAACATAAAAAAATTTGAAGTATAAGAATATTGGTTCATGTAGAATTCAAAAGAAATCAATGATAGTTATTATTTGGTGAGTTTATCCAAAAAAAATGATCTCTCCAATATTTAATGGTTTAGATTTATATTATTTTCATGTATAAGCTGGCGAATGAAAGAAAAGATAATTCAAATTCTTGATATGAGTAATAAAAAAGGAAGTTATAATATATATTTGTTATAGTGGGAGGGACTAAAATAAGAAGAAAACAATTGGATTGAATAATTGGGGATAAATATCTTTTACAAGAATAAATGGTATGTATATAATAATGGTAACTCACATGATCTGACTTATTTTCAACCAAATGAGAATGATGTGAAAATTGAATTTCTAGAGACTAAACTTCTCGATGCTATAATGTTTGATCCATATCTTCATTTTAGCTATTGTTTTCACCTAAATAATAATATTTAAGAGGATAATGTGTTAAAATATAGCCATCCAACATCAAATTCATTAAAAAAGTTCTATTATAATACACCATTGATTGTTCCATCTATTAATCCCACTATGTTGTTTTTACCATTATAATAATATCTAGTTCAAGTAATAAATAGATGGGTTGATACACGTTTATTATTTTTTCCCATTCACTTAATGAAATGTAATTTCATAACTCTCTTGTTTGAAAACACAAGTCTCAAAAACATTAGAAGGAATGGACACAATAATTCACAATTTCATCTTAGACTGAATATATATTTCCCACAAAATGTAATTCAACCATATACAACAAGTAAAATGACACCAAATAAAAATGAGAACCTACTCACCTTTCATAATTTTCATGTTCCTAGCCATGAGTAGATCTTAATTTATTTTCTTTTTCTCTCTTCCTTTGATAGATGTATTATTATTTTCATTACCTTCCTCCAAAAATTGATTCTCCATTTTCTCAATAGAGTCGTTGTAGTGATTAATTTATATATACACCCATCAGTTTATTTGGTCAATAAAAATTAATTGAGGAATAATGGATCCCCATGCTTTTTTGGATTCATAATTCCTTGTATAGTGATTTATTTATTTATTCACATTTAATTCTTGTAGGTTTCATGGTTCACTATGTTTTCTTTCTATGATATCACTTATTTAAGTTGTACACAGTGTATTAAATATTTTCAAATCTCCTTTAATCTACATTTAATTATGGATTCTAAACTTTTTATTTATTGGTTACTTTTGTATTGAATTCATGTTGACTATTATTCATAGTTTTTATGATTTGTCTTATGTATTATTATTTTCTGATTATATATTTTTTTATAGCATGTGGCCTTTATCTACTCATTTAATTTTTTATAGATTATTTTTCCATTGTGGCTACCATTTTCACATTAATTGGATGCATGATGATTATTCACCATAATTGTCCATATGTGTTTCATTATCATAATATTAAATTTATAATTGTATCCCTATTAACATTATCATATGTATAATTTTTCACTTTAGTGATCAATAAGCCTTTGTCTTGACTTATCAAAATCTCATTAATTTTATTTTTCTCTTTATCATGGGATCACTAATCTAGAAATAGAATATTTGGAGATGGAACTTCTGGAGGCCATAAACTTTGATCCATAACTTCATTTGATATTTAATTTGTATAAAAATGAAAACATTAAAGAGAATATTATGCTTCAAATTATTCTATGTGGTGTATCTCATTTTCAATATATTTACAAGGCCATAAGTGACCAGATAAGGATTTAAAATAACATTTAACTTTTTTTATGAAACTTTATAGTCTTAGAAATTAGATATCATTGAAACCAGACATGAACATGAGTTTAAATTCATGATTTAGTTTATATTTAATATTTAGAGCATATTATTATATTTTTTGGCTCATATGATCTTGCATGTAAAACACATTAATAATTGAATTGAAAAACTGGTTAAAAGATAAAAAGTTAGTAAAAATAGAAAATTTGAAAAATAACATGGGTTCGTTAACATTAGGTATAATTTTATTTATTTTGATTTTTTAATTATAAATGTCAATTCTAAATTTTAATTTTTATTTATTTAAATACTCTTGTGTAATAATTTAATCATTTAATGGGAATTTGAAGAGAAGGTTGATTTAATGTAGTTTCTAAGTTTATGCCTATTTATAGTTTGCATAACTAGTATGAGTTTTCATCAATCATGTGGACACCTCTACACACGTGAACAAAATTTATTCACTTTATATTAATTCCATCAAATAATATTACTAAAATTTACCACATGACTAATTTCCCACATAACCTACTGCATATAGTGTGATTACCATCATGAATCTAAATGCCATGATCCATGCTCATTAGGAATGTGCACTTTTTTAGTTTCTACTCTTACTGTATTGATCAGATATATACTCTATGGAATAAAATAAAATATTAACAACTCATTTAATTATTTTTATATTGATGAAATTAGAACGCATATGGAAACCATGTTCCCTACTTATAAACTACAGTCATCATAATAGATGTATAGTATGAAGATATATCACCATAAATGTAATAAAAAAATATTTGTCTATGAAAAATAAAGTGATGGATCTCATTTTCAATTATTTAATATAAACTAATCAAATGGTGCATAAAATAAAGTGTGATCACTAGCTATATAAAAGAAATCAATTAATGTGCTCATCCTTGATTTATACTTAACCACATGCCTAAGTAATGGTTAAGATAAGTATGGACCTAAAATAATCAAGGATCATAGTTTATTATGAGGAACAAAAAAATTTAATTGTATTTATACATGGATAATTACAATTTTGATAGATAACACTAAAATTTAAATTTTCATAGAGAAATAATTCCAAGGATAATGTCTCTTACTTTAATATAATAGGATACTATAATCACAAGAGAACATAAACCTTAGTAACTTGATACATATCTATAAGGAAAATAAAATTGTTTTGGTTTAAATACCTAATTATATAAAATATAAAAATAACTTCTTCTTATTGATTTTTTTTATAGCTATATTTTGTTTCTTTCTTCTTTTTTCTAGGGATATTCATTTGAACTCCCTTTATATAAAAAATTAATTTATTATCATCTTTAGTCTATCATTTGCCCTTATTTACCTTTACTAAACATTAAATTTTTATAATAATATTATTTAAACTAATTTCCTTTTTATCATGGCCATAAACATTAGATGTTTACATTTTTATTAAAAACTATGATACATACAAATATTTTTCTATTTAAATTGTTAAAATTATTATGATATGAAAATTAGTGGTAGGAAAAATAATTAAATTAATAATGTAAATGAATCAGTCAAAGTCAGAATGTAATAAAATTCTATACTAACATGATTTATTCTTCAAAGCTAATTGTTTAAAAACAAAAGGATGAATTTAAGTAGTAATTATAAAAAATGATTAATTATATGATTGTTATTTAGACCATAAGTTATTATAATTTTGCATCAGCGATCATATTTAATGTACATCATTTTAAATTAAAACCAAGAAAATTATGAGACAAAAAAATCCAACAACACTTTATTTATAAACAAGATTTATTTATTGTGTTTGTTGTTTACTTTTGTTGAAAACTATAAATTTTATTTTGTTGTGTTACCTTATTTTTTGAAAAACACAAATTGAATTAATAAATGTTATGATCTATTATAAATATCATTATATAAGAGATGTAAAATATTAAATAATTTTTGTTTTAACAAGGTGATAAATATATAAAATTGGTATTTCTAAAAGAATTAAGAAGAAGCATAGTGAGCTTTTATAAGTTGTTCTATATAAACTATTTTGAATGGTTAACTATGAAAATTGGAAGAAAATTGATAATTTGGGATTGTTATTAGACACATTATAAGAAATAATATTTTGAGAAGAGTGTCGTAGGAAGATAGTGGTGTAATGCACCCAAATCAAATGATTGTGAAATTTTCTCAATCAATTATGATAGATGGAAAACAAAAAAGATAGAGAAGTCAAGAATATAGAAATAACAAATTAGAATTGAAGTAGAAGGTGTTTCTAATCATTTGTAATAGGAATAAACTAGAACAGTGCACATAAATCCATTGAGCATGACTTGTCTTATTTGAGTGTGTGTCAAAACTAATCACTGCATGTATTATGCCTTTAGATGATGATAAAAATTGACATGTGTATTCCTTGTGTTTAAAACCATTATGGCACTTTGAAAGATTGAAATTTTGAAAGAATAAGATACGATTGTAATGGTTAGAGATAACCTAAATAAATGACTTGATGATTGATCATTTCCTACATATCTAATACTCTAATAAGGGAAATCAATCCCACATAGTTCCCTGACCTAGAGAGAATGTTTAATCGTGTTCCTTTGACTCTATGTATGAAACTAAATATGGGATTTGATAGCTTAGAATTATAACTATTGACTTGATTTAGAAGGCTGTTGAATCATATTATGAATTATACTTACCTATAATTCATAATTTGTGAACAATATGGAATATTTTAAAAATTTGTAGAAATGTAAATGCTTGGGACAAATTAATGGAAAAGTCTATTAATGAATTAGTATTGATGTTTATATATAGGAAAATATTTTTAAAATGTGATTTACCTACCCTTTGAAATGTGAGATAAGACCAAAAATATTATTTAAAATCTGGAAACTAAACTTAATTTGGTGTGGGACATAGTTGGTCTATGTGGATAGGGGCATAATACAAGGCTATCTTCTTAGAGTAGACATGTTCAAGTAAAAAAAAGTGATAAATGTTATTTTTAGAGAGTAGCCTAAATATGATTTCAATCATGTTGAGAATTTGAATTTGAGAGTTTTGTGTAGTGATAAAGGAAAAAAATCTTCCAACCAACATATCAGTGAATGGCTTAGAGGATTGATGAAATAAGAGTATTGTATTTGAGTATAATTCATGTGGTTTGGAATGTGTTAATAATTAACATTTTCAACTACTTGTGACAAGATTTTTGGGTTTACATTTTCCCACTAATACTTTTATAAATGAAATTTATATATTAAAGGAATAAGTATTAAGCCTAAGTGTGTACAATAAACTTTTCCTTTGAAATAATACTTAAATTTTATAGGTCACTCACATTTATAAAACCCTTCAATAAATCATGAACTATTCATTTTATTCATTTGAGATTGAAAATGTTATCCTTGAAAAATTCAAATTGAAGATAGGGTCAACAGAGGAATACACATGTATATAGGTGAAATCAAATTTACCTATAACCTGTAACTGATAATGGAAAGAATTTCTAAATTATTGAATCATTTTAACCAATGAATAGTTTAAAGTTATCAAGTCTCAATTTTGAATGACTAATCAAAATTTGGAGTTGTAAAGATGCATTGTTGAAACTCTCATGAAAAGGTTATAGTATGAAGTCTAATAATCCAATAAAGAAAGGTTAACCCATATTATGTTATATATAAGTGATTCTAAGGTTGTTGAGAGTAACTAAACTTGAATATACATCATCCCCACATATTCAAACCACACCATTATAGATAGATCTAGATTATAATATACATAATAGAAAGAAAATAAAGGGTATTCATGGTGAAATCATCATTAATTTGTTCATGGAATGAAATTTAAATATAATGTTTTACATTAGAATTTTGTCAAAAACTATTTGATTTAGGATATTTAATCTTCAAGATTAAATATTTGCCACTTTGGACTTTTCAACATTGCATTTTTAAATTTTTAATGCACATGAACATATTGTGTTTCATGCCCTCTTTGAATATGTGTCAATGATATAACAATTTTAGTATATTTACTCTCAATTATAATATTAGTTTCAACATATAACTTTTATTTTGTAACTATTTTTCATATGTCCATATATATGCATTTAAGTGTGCATAATATTGTACATTGAATATTTAAAAAGTGAGGGCATAAGCATTTAGTATGCCCCCAAATTTTGTATGAATGTTACAAAAAAATTTATGTAATTTATTTTTGAGTAATTGTTTATATTTTAAAGGCATGTATTATGTTGTATTCTCTGATATTTACATTGTTTTTAATTCTTGAATTGTATAATCCATATTTTACATGATCTATATTTTATCTTTTAACCTCTAACTATTCTTAGAAATTTTCATGGATGTTTAAATCTCTAATATAATCCATTTATGATGCCCTCATTTTGAGATGAAAGATATAGATTAAAATTCAATCATCTATAAAAAATAGTAAACTATATCTATTATAAAGATATGATCTTATATTATTATGTTAAAATGTTTAAGAGTGTGTTATCTTATAAAACTTAATTGTCACTAAAACATGTATTTAACATACTTATTGTGAGACATATAATTTTTTGGATAGATTTATATACCATTAAAGTACATAATAAACTAAAAAAACATTAAGCAATTTATGCTCTAGAAATGCATGACAAAGATAATGTCAGCACAAATCAAACTCATAAAATAGAAAATCACACCTTACAATAATTGTAGAAACATTTAAAAGAATAAGTCCAAGGGGAACATACAAAGGACATGTTCACATGTTGCATAATCAATGATTACATACTTAATTTCAAGGGCTATAAGTAACATAAATGTTCAAATGTGACACATACCAACAAATGATCTCATAGAGATGAGAAATAAATTTCATTCAAGGTATAAGGGGAATACACATAATAATAAATAATTGATAATCCAATTATGAAATAAAGTAAACAAAATTAAAGGAGCACATAACAACTAAAAACTAGTATGTTCCATTCATATTTATCATTATCATATTGGTAGTAATGAAATATATTTAGTAACAAAATGTGATAAATCAATGATTTAAAAATATAATTTTAAGACATGTAGTTTCAAAATTGTATTTGAGGTTGTAAATAGATATAACATGTGATAGTGTAACATGTAAAAGAAATATACCCCAAACATAAGAATTGTCACTAGGTAGAAAGGAAGTCTAGCATCTGACAATGCATATTGAATGTATGTTAAACATCACACTCAAATAATTTATGAAACACATGTGTTATAGATAAAATAATATTACCTTCACACTACTATGTAGTTAGTTTATTTATATATATTTAAAGATTCATAAGTGATCATATAGGGGTCTGAAATTGCATTTTATTATTTGTTTCAAGAATTTTGAAACCTTATAAATTAGATATAATTTTAACTCTACATGAACTTGAGTAAAATTCATCCATTAGTATGTATTTTTTATGTATATAACTTTAGGCCCATCCCATATTGCATGCAAAACTTAATAAAAAATATAAATTGCTACAAGATGGTAGTTATTAAAAATATAAATTATTGAGTATATAATATGTCAAATAGTTTTGGTAGCTTTTGATATATTTATTTATTTTTATTATAAATGTGATCTCCAATTTCAATTTCAGATTTATTTATATACCCTTATGTAATAAGTTATCCATTCAATGAAAATCCACAAGGAAGGTTTCTTTCATGAAAGTTTTTAGTTTATGCCTACTTATATTTTACTTATATAGTTTGAGTTTTCATCATTTAATATTAAGGTAAGTTCAAATATTTTAGGTAAAATATTTTTGAATTGGTGTTTTTATATTTTTGGTGAATATTTTGGGATTTCATAAAAAGTTGAATAAATGGTAAAAGGATAAGGATGAGGAATAATCTCTCAAATGAATAGAATGCAAGAGCTATAAAGGTATGTGGTATTATTGTTTTCCAGTTGTACACCTCTTGAAATTATCATTGTACACTCGGATAGTATGGAAAAAATATGAAAAACCTAAAAATATGTCATTATATCTAGGGAAGGGTTTAGCATCAGGATGGATTAAACACAAACAATGACTGAAAGACACCGACTAAGGATATGGTTAGTTCCCTACTACTTCTAACTCTCCTTGAACCAAGATGAGAGGTCCTATGGGGTAGCTTTATCTCATGGAGGGACAATACAATTCAATTTCCATAGGGATTATTGGTACAAACATAAATCTAACCAGGGTATAACCAAGTTTGCACACTCCACCCAAGAAGGGTTGTCATAAGGAATGAACAAATGCTCTAACCCAGATAGAAACTAGTGAAGATAGGTGTAAATATGATTACAACCTTAATATTAGATAAACTTTCAAAAAAAGAGGGTCAAACAAGAGACTATAATGTTGGGTTTTAAAGAAGAAAACATAGAAACATTTTATATATGCAAGATTTATGTATTTGTAGTAAATAACACTTAAAATACGGAACAAGGTGTATTATTTGTAGGGTAGAACAAGGTAGAATGAGTTATGTAGGATGAGTTAGGTAGCTATAAAAGAGTGGTGTGGTGGTGTGGTTTTTCAAACAATAGGATCTTCTTTAATAGGCATGACATCACTCATTTCAAAAGATGTAGAAGACTGAAATACAAGCTAAGGAAACTAATAGGAGTGATTTGCATCCATTGGGGCTAATACAATGAAAATATTAAGATGATTCGTGAAAACCTAAACCATACACTACGAGTAGATATTCAAATGTTTTTTTGTATCAAATCCATAAACCTAGGGTGACCTTAAAATGTTATCAAAAACACATTTCAAAATCACAATGCAAAAAGGGGTTTATAAACTAGACCTATGCCCAAAATGACAACCATTAATACGCATTAAACTAGATATCCAATCAAGAGAGCATGTAATTCATATTATTGCATTTCATTAATAGGAAATAATAAAAATCACAACTATTTTCCATTATCTTCCAAGTAAATCTTACATACATTATTGTTTCAAAATGTTGACATTGGGAGAAGCATGGTGAGTTTGATCTTGAATAGGGGAGACATATGCAATGCTCTAAGAGCTTGTTAATGGTTTTATAGTTAAAACCACCTTAGTAAGAGAGACTAAATACACACATAACAAGGATCCTAATATTTTAAAGAACTTAAGATTTAGAAAGAAGAACAATGAACATAAATCTTTGAAAAGAGGAAAAGACCTCTTTTTATACAAATTTCTCACCCATTTGTAATTTACAATATTTTAAAGTTACAATCAACTCTAAAATTTTTGCCAAGATCCTCTAACTCTTACAAGGGAATCATTGAAGCAGTTTTCCAACCATGTAATGATGAGATTTGAAACAAGCCCTTGATCTCCTTATATGGAAATCTTTTACAGCTAGGTTTGAGGGAGAAAATTATCCTACGAAAAAAACCAACTCTTTGTCTTCATGTGTAACCTCTTGTCCATGCCTTCAACCAATCATTTGCATAGCTAAAAACTTTTAGATAGATTCCCTTCCTCTTGTACATGCCAAAGAATTCCCATTGCTTTGTAATGATGATATTGGAATACTCCAATTGTGTAGGATCCATGGCTATTTGAAAAATATCCTTGAAATGGCCTACCTTGGCCTTGTAAACCCTATAGCATTCTTTCCATGGAGTTATTTTAAACAAGCAAAATATTTGGAAGTGAAAGACTTATCTTATTTTTACCTTTTTGCTTTCTTATGGTCAATGTGCCTTATCCACATTTGTTTTTTTCTCTTTTGACTTTTTAGGGTTGCCTCCAAGCTTTTTAATGAATAAGTGCATTATTTTAAACTTTTTAACCTTATGGGTATCTTTGGGTTTCATTTGAAATTTTATACCTCCTTTGTACGATGGGAATCTAGAGCTCATTTGAAAATTTTTAAGTTAGTGTAAATTCAGAAGTCACCACAAACCTAGGAGCTTCAAGTTCAATTTGCAATTTACAAAAATTCAAATTTTTAATTGGATTAAAAACTTCCACTTTGACATTGACATCATGTGACTTGAAGGTGGTAGACATCTAAGTGCAATTTGTAATTTGCACATTTGAAAAATACAAAATTGTATCCCTTATTCAAATATCCCATAGACCTCCCTTTGATTTGACCTTTCTTCTACTTTCTCTGACTGATGGAGTTTCAAGGTTTGGACCACTTATTATAACTTAAAATTTCAAAACATACATTTTGCATGTTATTTTATTGCTTGAAAATTCCACTTGGCTGACCATTTAACTTGGTTTAGCAAGTACCCTACATAATCTCTTTCCAAAAGCCAAATATTTCTCTATTCGATGCCTCAACACAAAAGTCTATCTCTGTACACAATGTATCTCAATCTAAACCATTCACCAATGAAAATATGTATTGCCTTTTTTCTATGAACATTTCCAATAAGCAAGATCAATATATTTTTGAACACTGATTGTCCTCATTGACTCAACCTTTGATGGGGATTATTGATATGGACAATTCCCTTAACCTCATTCTTATGTTCCATCTCATAATAATACTCTATATTTTTATTGACCTTCTCTATTTTATTATCAAGGACCTCATTCACAATATATTTCTTAAAGCTCCCTTTTTGTGAGCTACATTTCTATGCAATATTTTTAAATACAATTTATTCATCATCCACCTAATCACTAATTTTATAATCCATGTAGTTATCTTCACTGCTTTTAGGAACTTCTTAAGAGGATAATCTCCAATGGTATAAAATATTGCATGTGCCCCATAAATATCACCAATCTACTCCTTAGATCTTACACGAAAATTATGAATCCCTAAATGCTTCTTAACAAAAAAACATCCTTTACACAAAAGAGTGCATTGCCTGCTATCTACATGTTCCCACTTTCATCCCCTAAGGTGTGTTTCCTTCATTTTCTAGGGATCCTTTCCACATTATTATGTGACAACCACTTTAGAATGACTAATATCTGCAAGGCCTTACCTTTTACCATAGAAATCTTATCTATTGCCCCTTAATTAGTTAGCCTCAACCTATATTTATTTGAGTGAATGCAACAAATAATTTACATTCTCCTCTATTCTAGATTTAAGTGCACATCCTTATGATCTTGTTAATCCCAAGCTTCAGAAAACTTCACATCCACTTGCTTTAGCTTATACCTATAGCATCTCCATGCTTATCAAAAAATTCTAAAACATTATGCACCACATGGCCCTAAGACTACATCCACCACTCCTCCCATAAGAATTTGTATCACTGTTAATCCATGATAGAGAATGTTAAACCAATGGATTTTTCCATCTTTACATGTCTACTTCTAGCCACATTAGCACTAACATTTCAAACTAACCACATGGATAAATATACAATCACACTTGGTACTTTTGTTTTTCCATTCAAATCACCACTTAATCTATAGAAAGCAAGTTGACTTCTATATGTCACATTTATGCCTTAGTAAATTGCTTAGAAGATGCCCATAGATCTAGGATGTCTCATGTATTTTATACGTCAATAAACATGTGTTATGACCTATTTTTTCTACCATCTTATCTTCTTCGTGGGCTTTGAAAGTGTGTTTGGATTTTTCTAGTTAGTAAACTTGCTTTTTTACTTCTTTACCTTATTTATAGACCATTTAATTTTGTAGGCTCTCAAGACTTTTGATCAAGTTACAAATTATAATATAGATCCTAATTTTTCTATCAAAAACTCCACCCATCTACTTTTTGTTGGGGCACATGCTTTACTTCTTTACAAGCCATGGACTTTGGGGCTAGGCACATAAATTATAACTTGAAATTTCAAGAAGTGTGTTTTACAAATTCTTTCCCCACTAGAAGATACCCTCAGACTTTTAGACATCATTTGTAATTTGTACATTGGTCAAACTTGCAATTTGACTTCAAAATTATGATAGCCTCTTTTCCTTAAGTCCACACATTCCCCAAGCCATAATAAAATTTTATCTTTGTTTTAATTCTAACCTTTTAGACATAGGCATGGGTTTGATGGCATGGGGATAAGTGTCTCCCTCTTGTCCACATTGACCATCACTTTTCCTTATATAGGTTTTGGGGCTCGGGACATAATTCACATTTGTAAATTTAAAACTTGATTTTTACATGTCATATTTTGAATAAATTTCCACCGAGAATGGGAGCTTTGGAAGCATATTGTCACTTAAAATATGAAAAGTTACAATTGCTTGTAAAATCTCCACTGAGATTTCACATAGGCCCACCGTTTATATATCAATTCTTATAACTTTGCTTCATTCTTTTTTCCTTTACTACGTGGACTTTCCCACCCCTAGCACAGGGCTTGAAGTTTTATAAATGTTACTTCCACATGCACCTTATTTTATAAATTTATTATTTGATTTTGTTATGTTTTTTTTATACACACCATGGACTTGGGGATGAAATGACCATTTGCAACTTGTAAATCCAAGACATTTCTTTTACATGTTGTTTTTCTACTTCAATCTTCCATAAACTTTGGATCTTCATGGATCCTATAATCAAACTCATTATAGAACATGAAAATGCTAGATGTCAACTAAGACCAAGTTTCATACGATATTCACAAGGTAAATATAAGAGCAAGAACATGAATTTATGACTTGGGTATATATTCATGAAGATGTTGAACATTAATAGAAACTAGTTTCTCATAGGATTTACACAATATGAACATGAGATTAGGATGTGTGTTAACTTGAGTGACCACACTTGTGGAGTGGGGTAATAATTTTTAAATAATCAAGCATTAATATCTATTGTAAATAGGACATAAATGTTTAGTATAATTTTGTGCACTAACACTAGCTCTTGTCTAGGATGTATACCCTTTAAAGGTGTGTAACGAACCCTAGAATACAAAACTAGGTGCCAATCCCTTGGTCCATGGGATTAAAACTTTACAATTTCAAAGAAAACACTAATGGAAACTCAATTAGAAAAGGTAAGACCAACAAAAATAGACAAGGAATATTTAAAAATGAACACATGACACAAAATGATGAAAGGAACTATACAAATAAAGGCCCAACATAGAGGTGCAACAAAATAGTGAAATTATACACTGTATAATACTATACATAGTTACAGGCTCAATCAAAGAAGTGTTTTAGATGTCTATCATTAATTGGTAGCTCTGATATATTTCTATCCATTAGTTTATTTAAATTTTCTAGTAACTTGGTAGCCAACATGAGGTTAATCAATCTCTATTTTTGCCTAAAATGTCTATTGCAAGGCTATAATGGGATGATGTGTTGAAAAAAATCCTTGTTGTATGTTTTATTATCTAGATAAGACCAAGCCAAAAAATCTTGGTACTTATTCATCAGATGCATGTAAGATTGTTTATTGACTGCATTCAAGTGAGTACCAATCAAGAGTGCCTCATATTCAACAATGTCATTCGTGTACTCGAAGGATAGCTTGAAAGAAAACTTAAAGCATTTATTTTTAGGATCATAGAATATAAATACATCTCCATTTCTAATATTGGAGCAAGCCCCATTAAAATATATTTTCAAAACATCACTGCCTTTTTTGTTAAACCCAACATCAAGAATAATAGGCCGTTTAATAATGTCCACATTCCTAGAGAAGCTACCCAACTCCACATCTTTGTACAACACCTCATTTAGAGAATGTTTTGAATCAATTACACATAGCATATTGGGATTTTTATGATTTTTTACAATATTACCCTCCAAAACAATGGTGGCATAAGAAAGGTCCATTTTAAGTACACAACATATTGGAATCTCTATGAAGTTTGACCATATTACCCTCCAAAAAAATGGTGGCATAAGAAAGGTTCATTATGGTATCCCATTTTCATTACAACAACACCCCACACTTAGGCATGTGGTCCATAACTACCACATCCATATTTAAATACTTACTCGGATGTACTTCCAACTGTACTACCAACCCTTTGACTTGTCCCATAATTGGTACCTCTCATGAGTTCATGGCATATCAATTTCAAAAAGATGATCTAATTTTCACTCTAAGATCATTAAGGACACCTAGGGGAATCATGTTACAAGAGGCTCTAGGATCAAACATGTAGTTGTGAATAATCAAACCATTAATCAATAGGGTTATGTAAATTGGATCCACATTCATCTGACTTTCTACCAATGTAGTCCCTAAATAAACCTTCAAGGCTACCCAATAACCTCATCTAATTCTTCATCATCAACTGGGGTTGTTTGGGGTGAATTTATTTCATTAGAACTTATGTTCTCCCCAAATTCAAAACATTCAAATACCCACTTCCTATGTTTAGGTATTCTTGGTAACTCAACAAAATGGCACGGTGATCTTCAATTAGCTCAACACTTGAGCCATATCATACATGTTATACTAAGGAATGGGAGTATTAGGAAGAATGGTGACAACACCTTCATTTGCCATATAATCATTCAAATTTTTAGGTGGAATAGACTTGGATGAATTTGCATGTTTAACAATAGTTTTTAGATGTGGGTCTGTTTTAACATCACTTACACCCTTAGGAATGCTATATAACAAAGGTACTCTATTCTTGGTTGGAGAACCTCTTTGTTTGACAACTTGGGAAGTTTATGATAGATTTGAAGGAATAAGGACTAATGTAGTTTTTTTAATTCCTTACTTGCATCTTCTAACCTTGTATTTGTAGGGGTAATGTCTTGAGGAGCCTCACCTTGTTACCTACTTCTCAGACTATAAACTTTCTCTTGGGAAACTACTGCATTAATTATTAGTTGTCTGTCCTCAATTGAAGGAATTCCCCCATCATATTCCTTAATCATCATGGAACATAATAATTTGTAATCATGATTATGTAATTTACATGCTTGTTCCATATTAACATGACAAACAAATTTGAGAGTTAGGACATATGCCTTTTTTACTACACACTAAAACTGGTCAATAATGGTAGAACTTAATAATTCTATGGAGGTAGACATTTTACTTTGAGAGACTTTACAATTAATCATGAAAATATCAACATCGAATAATGCAGACTCAGTTTCTTCTACATCTTCACCAATTTGTTTAATAGTATCACATGGAGGATGGGGAAGGAAGCATTTATCACACTAATCAGTGTCAAGGTCATAATTTATGGTGTTCACTTTACTATTCACTAGATCAGGCACTTCCTTTCCATCCCCTCTATTCTGATTTCTATGATTCATATCATCACAGGTAGGACTCTTCCCTCTATCATTGTCTCTAATGTGAAAATAAGGTCTTCCTTATGCTTGATTCATATTACCAGTTCTCTCTTGACTTGAAGACTCATGAGGTAGCCCCTTCCCCTGACATGGTTAACCACTTCCATTACATGGGTAAAAAATTAATCAATTAAATCTGAATCTTTTATATGTATATTTTATAAATCTCTCATAAGCATTTTTAATTTAATATTTTAACCTTATTGGTACCTTGATATGATTTTTGTATGCTCTCTAATGTTTTTTTTTATTTTTTTATTACTACAACTCTTGGGAACATAGTCACATCCTTTTTTTGTGTGTGATGAACAAATCCTTTGCATCATTTTTCTTGTTCTCCTTGAGAAGATCCCTTTGTGCTTGAGTAAGGGATTTTAAAGCTACATTACCAATTTTCTTGGAAACCATTCTCCACTAATTCCCATAATTCATGGGAAAAAATAAGGTCCTCATATGGATGTTCCAATAGTCGTAATTATTTCTATTGAATTATGGAATATGGGGTTGAGTAAAAATATTGACATTGAATCCCACCATTATTTCTTTTTAATACAAAACTTCAACAAAATTTCATGAACAACTTCAATGGCTCTAGCTCTTATACCAAATAAAAGAAATAGAAGGAGAGCAAAAAATATATTTAGATAAAACCATATAATTTTGTATATTGATAAAAACAACTTAATACATTAGAGCATTTCTTTTATGCTATGAAAGCTTGAATTATTTTTAACAAAATAAACACTATGAGATTTAAACAAAATCTAGAAGAGAGAGCTTTGCTCTTTTTACAAGACAAATAGACTTGTGAAGGCTTTGTTTCCTATCTATATATTTTTATTATGAAGCCTCGTATGTTTATTTATACATATTTATTTTTCTCCTTTGTGGATGGATGCAAAAAACA
>JARHVA010000743.1:4260000-4295000 GCA_037957365.1 Torreya grandis | reverse complement strand
TATATGATCATATATAATCATTCCTCATCATTCCACTTAATCTTCGTACCATATAAATCCATGATGTTATTATTTAAATATAAAGTGTGGCATGTTATTTTTGTTCACTTCCACAAATCTTCTTTTCTATTAACATTTGGTTTACACTATGCCTTGACACATACTATGCATTCTTAAGATTTATTATATTCTTATTTTGTTCATAGATTTACCACTTGGTCTTACTTACCCACACACATGTGAAAACATTTAAATAGTATTAAAAAATTGAAATATTATAAAAAATAAAATCATATTATAATTCTAACATGTTTTACTTGTTACTACTTTGAGCTATGTTATTTATCACATGTTTTATAGATTACATATCCATATCCATACCACTTGAATTTCTTAGTATACATAAATGACATGTAAGAAATACATATTATCCAACATCATCCATCTATTACTACAAATACAACTCAAATTTTTAATCTTTACTATTGGTTTTTAAATTTATACATTTCAATTAATTTTAATATTTTTAATGGGTATTTTATAACATGCCCATTATATAAGTGGACCCTTGGGAAGAAGAGGCTGGGAAAACATGGTCACCTTTCCTCTATTTATAGGTGCCCAATAGGAAACTTTTATTTTAAGTTTTATGTAATATAATTAAGAATTTTAATTATTTATAGTACTATATTTTTTTTTTAAGTTTTGATAATAGGTTCGCTAGTAAGATGGAGTCATGTGAGCATGATGTGGGGTTGAGTCAATGCCATTTATTTTCTACTAGGGACTCAAAGTGAAATAATAATTTTGATATAATAATTATTAAATAGAAGTATTTAAATTAAATTTTTATGACATTTTCTTGTATATTGAATCCATATCATGTATGCCTCATGAGTTTCCTACATCTAGTATTATGGAAGGCACATGATCCTCTCATGATCATCATGCTCCATAGTCTTTGAAATGTGTGGATGTTCCACATATATAATTTATAATATCCTTCCATTGATTTATTGGGTGAATAGTGGTATGGCCATATCTTGATTTAACGAGATCATCCCTCTCATTTTACATAAGATGAATAGATATATTAAATGTCTAGAACTCCAAAAGTAAGATTGCATGTCAGTGAGGACAAGGAAATATTAGATGATTTTTAGGATGAGTAAGTATTTAGATTTATATTGTGTTTTTTTTGAAATATAATTACAATACATTTGAGATTCCATTTTATTAATTTTAAATATTTTAAAGATATAAAAGGAATGTATTGTAAAACATTTGTTTTTAATATTCTAATAATTAACAAACCAAGTTTTTAATGGAGCATAGAGAATGACTTACCAAACCCATTGAAAATGAAGTGAACAACACTTATTATAATAGACAATTAGTTGGATACTTTCCAATGAATAAGATTAATAGGATAAGAAGGCATACAATAATAAGGCTACCATTTACATATTAATTATTTTTTATTTATTTTATAGAATGTTAACAGTCTTGAAAATATGTCCCTTGTAATTTGTATGTGATATACAAAGTAAATATAAATGTAGAGAGGAGACACTTTGACCTCCTGATGTGATTAATATCAATTGGTCAAAGTTGTGCTATTATTAGCTTGAGCCTAATATAAATGAAACTATATCTTAGTTAACAAATTTAATGACAAGTGAAAATTTTAGAAGTCTCTATGCTAGATGAATTATATGTTTTGAACTTATTACAATTAATGTGGGAAACAATAATAGATACCGTAAGGTCCACGAATCTAGAGTGAGTTAGGGGATCATTAGGATTCATTGCATGTGTAGAGTGAGCAAATAATAAATACACATAAGCTTCAAAGTTATTAATAACTTATTTTATACAAGTTTTTTATGTTATTTTATTAAAAAAAATAAACCTTTTTATATTAAAGATATTATATTACTAGAGAAATGCCATGATTGAATAATCATCATAGAAGTGAAAATATAATTTAATTCTCAAAGATTGAATAGTAATTTTTTATTTTTTTTAAAAAGTGACCTTGGGTGAAAGGCTATGTATAGATAAGTAAACTAATATTTAGTTCATTGAATAATTTAGAGTTTTAGTTAATTATGTAAGTTGTAAGCTTGTCCTTATATTACAACTAAAGTATGTCTAATTTTCTGCTGTATGTATATTTTGTCCTATTTTATTGCCCTGATATTGACTAGGATCTAGATTACACTAATTGTGTGCATGAGGATTCTGAGCTATAGGATTCCTCATTATACTCATTCAACATTTGTGATGGTTATATAAAAAATGAAGAAGATAAATAGTATTTACATATATTATAATGTAATTTTTATTTGGAGGGAAGATTATGTAAATTTAGATTTTTAAAACATCATACATTATTATACATACACTATCATAAATCATAATTTTTTTGAATGATTAAATTAATAATATTATAATACATGTTTATAGATAATTAATAAATTAAAATATTAATCAAGTACATAATATAATATAATATATATAAAATATGTTAATTTCTATAACCCAGCAACATATTAATTCCACAATAAATTCACAGACATAAATCTGATTTATAATGATTAATGCAACTGGGTTAATTAACAACTAATAACAGCGGAAGTAAAAATAACAATAAGCCAATACAAAAAGACAATAACATAGATATACCCAGGAAACCCCAATGCGGGCAAAAACCTACAAATATTGGATCTTCTATTAGGCCTAACAATAAACTTCTCTTTTGAAAATATACAATGTATGAGTTTGCTACAACAATCTTACTTTTATAGAGAGCCTAGCTGCTTTACTTAGCTTGCAAGAAAAAGAAGCTTTACTTAGCATACAAGAAAAAGAAGCTTTCCTTGCTTTCTTTGGCTTTTCTATTTTTAACACATAAAATCACACTAGGATTTATCTCATCATTACAAACACAGAAACCTCTAGAAACTACTATTGCTGAAAATCCAACTCGAATTGTTTTAAAGCATATCTAATCTTGAGTTGCTTTAAAACAATTCCACATTCCACCTTTCGAGCTACAAAAATGAACACTCCCTCTTGGCAAGGAAGGTGTTCTACACCACACCCAACTTGTCCTTGAAGAATTCAAACTTGCTCTTCATCAAGTCCTTCATCAAGATATTTGCAATTTGTTCATCCATAGGAATGTAATTGAGCTTCACTATCCCCTTCTCCACTTAAACTCTGATGAAGTGATACTTGATCTCAATGTGCTTTGACTTTCACGAGGGTAACAACTGCTCTAGCTTGTTGAAAACTCCCTTCCAACTCCACTAGAACCTCCCTCTGCTTCAGATTGCCAAGTAACCCACAGTCTTCTCCCCAACAAACTATGTAGGAAAATAGACTGGCTACAAAATAGAGACTCTAACTAAATCTATAGCAACTTCAGCACATAGATAAATCTTGTCTACTCAAGCTACACCATACTGATGTAACTTTGTAAGATCAATCTAGATCCTACTAACCCCCAAAATACTAGGGTGGAAGAAAATGGCTCCTGATGACCCACCTCTTTAAGACTCTGCAACTCAAACATCATAAGTGACCCAATCAAACTTTCCTCCAATAAGACTGAAACTCTCAACCAAGAGTATAATAGGTAGAAGACAACTCTTCAGGTCAAACACCCCAGGTCCATCTGTAGGAATAGAATTCTACCACAAACTCTCCTCTAGAACCAACGCGATGCAACATGACAAATTATCTTCCCACTGTGACATAACAAAGTGATGCTTCCTTAGGTATACACTATGGCTGTGAAGAAACTACTCTACTTCAATAGGAATAAGAAACATACTGCCCCTTCACCATCCCAGCTGCCACCATGCAATGTAAAATCCACTGACTCCTCACCAATTTTTGCATTCTTCTACATAGTGGACCCAACACCACTTTCATCTTCCTAATCCCACTCCTCTACACAATCTTCACCCTACATGTCTACAACGGATCAGGCACAAAGAAATTTGAGATGTAGGAAAACTATCACTTTACCCAACTTTGGGTAAAACCCTACCTCAGCACAACACATATTGCTTGTAACTGCTCAAGCCTACTCGAACCCTTGGAGGACTAGAGGCCAAGTTTACATGGCTATACTGATTGACTTCCTACTATAGAACACTTGAGTCTGTGAGCCCCCTATATATAAAAATCAATTCAGCACGTTACACCACTACCACCTCTAAACTCAAGATTTCCTTCAGCATTGAGCTCCCATGAGCACACTTCCTATTTTGTCACACTAGTTCATCCAGACTCCTCCTTCTAAACTCAAACACCAACCTACCACTTTAGACAATCTCACTTGTAGTGATCTCCACCACATGTCTAACACTTCAAACGGGACTGCTTCCCCCTTGATTGTCCACCTTGTGGCTTCATCTCGCCACTCATAAAAGTGCTCTAAGACTTACAAGATCCCTCTGATAGCACCAGAGTAATCTTCCTTCCCTGGTCACCCATTGGCTTCCTTGAAGACGTACTCCACCCCTTACCAACACCACCCTTGCTGGGTGCACAAGGGCCCCAAGTGTTCCTGGATGAATAACCATCTCTGTAATCTAAGAGACAGTCTACTACAACAATTGATTTGCTAAAATCAGATACTTCATGGTGACAGAGCTCCTCCTGAGCCCATGGCTGAAGACCTTGAGTGAACTAAAATAGTTTATCTGCCTTTGACATGCTAGGAACCTCCAACAAAAGCTTTGGAAAGCATGGATATACTCACCCATCTCCCCCACTTGGTTTAAGTGCCTCAACCGGGTCCTTGCCATCCATACTACATTTCTAGGTCAGAATTGAACCTCAAGGGCTTCCTTTAGATCCTTCTAATAGTCTAAACTCCTTGATGTAGTGTCATTAGCCACAAAAGAACTAAGGATTTTTTTCTTGAAATATGCGTTACAAATCTTGGCTTTGTATTCAGAGTTTAGAGCTCTGATACCATGTTAGTTTCTATAACCTAGCAACAGATTAATTCCATAATAATTTCATAGACATAAATCTGATTTATAATGATTAATACAACTGGGTTAATTAACAACTAATAACAATGGAAGCAAAAATAATAATAAGCCAATACAAAAAGACAATAACACAGATATACCCAAGAAACCCCAATGCAGGGAAAAACCTACAAATGTTGGATCTTCTATTCAGCCTAACAACAAACTTCTCTTTTGTAAAAATACAATGTATGAGTTTGCTATAGCAATCTTACTTTTATAGAGAGCCTAGTTGCTTTAGTTAGCTTGCAAGAAAAAGAAGCTTTCCTTAGCATACAAGAAAAAGAATCTTTCCTTAGCATACAAGAAAAAGAAGTTTTCTTTGCTTTCTTTGGCTTTTCTATTTTTAACACATAAAACACTAGGATTTATCTCATCCTTACAAACTCAGAAACTTATAGAAACTACTGTTGCTAAAAATCCAACTCAAATTGTTTTAAAGCATATCTAATCTTGAGTTGCTTTAAAAAAAGTCCACATTCCACCTTTCGAGTTACAAAAATCGACACTCCCTCTTAGCGAGGAAGGTGTTCTGCACCACACCCAACTTGTCCCTAAAGAATTCAAACTTGCTCTTCATCAAGGCCTTTGTCAAGATATCTACAATTTGTTCATTCATAGGAATGTAATTGAGGTTCACTATCCCTTTCTCCACTCAATCTCTGATGAAGTGATACTTGATCTCAATGTGCTTTGACTTTTATGAGGGTAACAACTGCTCTAGCTTGCTGAAAACTCCCTTCTAACTCCACTAGAACCTCCCTCTGCTTCATACTGCCAAGTAACCCAAAGTCTTCTCCCCAACGAACTATGCAGGAAAATGAACTGGCTACAAAATGGAGATTCCAACTGAATCTCTGGCAACTTTGGCACATAGACAAAGCTTGTCTACTCAAGCTACACCATACTGATGCAACTTTGCAAGATCACTCCAGATCTTTCTAACCCCCAAATTGTTGGGGTGGAGGAAAATGGCTCTTGATGACCCACCTCTTTAAGACTCTGCAACTCCAATAGCCTAAGTGACCCCATCAAACTTTCCTCCAATAGTATTGAAACTCTCAACCAAGAGTATGCCAGGCAGAAGACAACTCTTCAGGTCAAACACCCCAGGCCCATCTGTAGGAACAAAATTCTACCACAAACTCTCCTCTAGAACCAACATGATGTAACATGACAAATTATCTTCCCACTGTGACACAACAAAGTGATGCTTCCTTGGGTATATGCCATGGCTGTGAAGAAACTACTCCACTTCAATGGGAAGAAGAAACATACTACCCCTTCACCATCCCAACTGCCACCATGCGATGAAAAATCTACTGAATCCTCACCAATTCTTGCATTCTTATACGTAGTCAACCCAACATCACTTTCATCTTCCCAATCCCACTCCTCTTTACAATCTTCACCCTGCACATTTGTAATGGATCGGGTACAAAGAACTCTGAGTTGTAGGAAAACTGTCACTTTACCCAACCTTGGGTAAAACCCTGCCTCATCACAACACGGATGGCTTGTAACTGCTCGAGCCTACTCGAACCCCTAGAGGATTGGAGTCTAAGTTAATATGGGTATACTAATTGACTTCCAACTGTACAACACTTGAGTTCACGAGCCCCCTATCCACAATAATCAACCCAACACGTTACACCACTACTACCTCTGAACTAAAGCTTTCCTTTAGCATTGAACTCCCATGAGCACACTTCCTGTTTGCTCACACCAGTTTATTTGGACTCCCCCTTATGAACTCCAGCACCAACCTACTGCTTCAGACAATCTCACTTGTAGTGATCTCCACCACATGTCCAACACTTCAAATGAGATTGCTTCCCCCTTGATCGTCCACCCTGTGACTTCATCTCACCACTCGTGGAAGTGCTCCAAGACTTACAAGATCCCTTTGATAGCACCAGAGTAATATTCCTTCCCTGGTCATCCACTAGCTTCCCTGAAGATGTACTCCACCCCTTCCCAATGCCACCCCTACTAGGTCTGCAATGGCCCTAGTTGTTCCTAGATGAATAACCATCTCTATAATCCAAGAGACGGTCTGCTATAGCAATTGCTTTGCTAAAATCAGACAGTTCATGGTGATGGAGCTCCTCCTGAGCCCATGGCTGAAGACCTTGAGTGAACTTAAATAGTTTATCCACCTCCGACATGTTGGGAACCTCCAACAAAAGGCTTTGGAAAGCATGGATATACTCACCCATCTCCCCCACTTGCTTCAAGCACCTCAACTAGGTCCTTGCCATCCACACTGCATTTCCAGGTTGGAATTGAACCTCAAGGGCTTCCTTCATATCCTTCCAAGAGTCCCAACTCCTTGATGAAGTGTCATTAGCCACAAAAGAACTGAGGATATTTTTTCTTGAAATTCGTGTTACAAATCTTGGCTTCGTATTCAGAGTTTAGAGCTCTGATACCATGTTAATTTCTATAACCCAACAACAGATTAATTCCACAATAAATTCACAGACATAAATCTGATTTATAACGATTAATGCAACTGGGTTAATTAACAACTAATAACAACGAAAGCAAAAATAACAATAAGCCAATACAAAAAGACAATAACATAGATATACCCAGGAAACCCCAATGCGGGCAAAAACTTGCAAATATTGGATCTTCTATTAGGCCTAACAATAAACTTCTCTTTTGCAAAAATACAATGTATGAGATTGCTACAACAATCTTACTTTTATAGAGAGCCTAGCTGCTTTACTTAGCTTGCAAGAAAAAGAAGCTTTCCTTAGCATACAAGAAAAAGAAGCTTTCCTTGCTTTCTTTGGCTTTTCTATTTTTAACACATAAAATCACACTAGGATTTATCTCATCCTGACAAACTCAGAAACTTCTACAAACTACTGTTGCTGAAAATCCAACTTGAATTGTTTTAAAGCATATCTAATCTTGAGTTGTTTTTAAACAATTCCACATTTCACCTTTCGAGCTACAAAAATCAACAAAATAATATAATGAATAAATATAAATAACATTTAAAAAAATATCCAATTGGCCTGCTCGATTAAATTTTTGAAAAGGATTTCGGCACAAATGTGGTTCAAACACAACATTAAAAACGGAAAACTAAAAATGTTTAGGTCAGAATTGCACTAATTGTTGTACTGTTCTTTAACTCAATTTCATGGCATCCAACAATTTCAAAAATAAACTAATTGCAATAGATCTCACAATGCCGTTGAAAATTTGACAGGGTTTTCTACCCGGTATCTGATAACCGGGTCATATATTTTTACTATTGGGATAGGCAAACTCTAATTTTTTGTCCTCGCATATCATTTAAAACCTATAATATCTTTATAGACATTTTTTTTGTTCTGCTGTATTTCTTCATAGTTTTTTCTTAGTGTCGTTTCCCTTTAATGCTAATCCATCATTTATTGTAAATAATGTATAACTTTTTATAATTTTGAGTTATTCATTCTCTCTTTTCCTATTAAAAAGGCCTTGATATCTTATAATTGACCTCCTCCTAATTCTTACAATAACACAAATCTGACCTGATCATATATTTAGGTTAAATAATTGAAGGATTCGATTAACAATTTAGATTAATAATTTTTATCATATTTTAATTGTGTTTAACAGGTCTGAAACATGACCTCCATAGCTAGTCATTACCGTAATATTAATGATAGAGCAAAATGAATGATACCACAACCGAGTGAGATGAATGGAATGGAATCTAATATAATCTTTGAAGCACAACATGTAGTAGTGGAGGAGAAGAGGTTGTATTGCTTTCCTTAGGATTACAATAGAGCAAAATCAAGTAAAAGTGTGACTGTGTTTCCTAAAGCAGAGAATCAGAATTAGGTTGCTGGGTTAATATCCTTATTACTATTCATATGCAGGATTCTTTTATTTTGTGCAGCAATTAGGATCTGAAATATGTTGTCCACAGTGCTTGCATGATGGTAAGCGCTCCACAATAGAAAAATTAGAATCACTATCTTGCTTGTTAATATTCGCATTTGTAATTACATTTTCCTTGGGGTTATATCGAGCAGAGACATCGACGCCAAATATAACGTTGACAACAAGAAGCACCGTAATGATTTTGATAAGCATTTTTCTTGCCTTATTTGTTGCTATAGAGCGTTCTTTAAAAAGCAAACTTGTTGACTGTTACAAATGACTAAATGAATAAATGTATATGTATATGTATGTACATACATACACACACACACACACACACACACATATAATCTCAAAATGAGTGAAATTATTAGGTTATCAACCCAAGAAAAACATTTTCTTATAATTATTCCTTCCCTTCTTGATAAGTGTAAGAGGGGTATATAAATTTTATTTATAGGCAACAAGAAGGTGGGAATAAAATAGTTTAGCCCTGCATCTAGAAAAGGTAGCCATGACGTGGAAGAGGAGCTATGAAGGAGGATGTCCTACCTGGGGGGAGAATGGAGGCCCAACAAGGAGAATGACGAGCTACAAGTGTATTCAGGCATGTTAACATTGTCATTTGTAAACTCTTTATGTTCAAATGATTTTTTTACCCTCGTAACTATGTGTGGCTCATATTAATTATAGGTAATGCCGGTAATGGCTTAGGGTATCTATTGTTAAAGTTTATATATAATAGAATTACACAACCACACACACATACACAAGTTTGTGTGTACATATATGTATATACGTGCGTGTGTGTGTGTGTGTGTGTGTGTGTGTGTGTGTGTGTGTGTGTACACACATACATATTTATGTATATATATTATTGCGCACACACACACAGATGTGTGTGTGTGTGTACATACATGCACACCTGCACCCACACACATACATAGAAAGGGGGTTATTCAAATGTCATCCACATGAATTTACTTTAGTATTGACATGATTAAAAAATTAAATAAAAAATTCCCTTAAACAATTGAGGTTGGCCATAGCTAAGTGTAAAATAGCCAATTTATAAGGCCGCGCTTGATACATTTGCAATTATAGAAAATTTATTTGTTTTAACATATTTTATAAATGTTGTGGAGCTTTACCATGGAAATTTTATTAAATAATAATCTTGTACTGTTGAATATAAAATTTGTCAAATATCTTCACAAATTTATTTTCATTGTTTTGCTTAAATAAATGATAGTTACAGTGGTAAATAGTTTTTGTTTATAGGTTTCCTTGTAGATTCGTAACCCTTATCAATTGTGGAGATGAAGAGAAAGGGGGATGAGTTGTGTCTTCATTTAAATTTTTATTTTTAATAGAGTGAAAGCATGAATGGTTATGGTAGTGTAAAATGGGAAGCACACAATACTAACATAGCTATTTCAGTTGATGGTTTTAGTAAAAAGAAAATAAATCTTTGTGGAAAAAATGGCGTAGCAGATTGAAGCTAACGAAAATAAAATTGAATTCAACTTTGGGTGGGATATCCTGCAGGAGGAAGATGGCCTTGAAGACGACCCAGATCTGAATAAGTAAAAGCATGATTGGGTTCGGATTGGTGTTGAAAAATAATCTGGTGAGACTGATCGAATCTCAATATGGTGGAAAATGAAACAAACTTCGGCTCCCCTATTTCTGTGCAGGAAGATATTTGTAAAACCTATCGTAGACTTTGTCCTAGAGGACCTTACACATGAATCTCCAACGTTAGAAATGGCCTGGAGGGGCCATTGCAGCCAAAAGTTTGTTTTATATGGAAGAGGGGTCTGCTCCTTTAAGCTGGTGCCCTAGGTTTTTTGTGGTACTCTGTGCTCAACATGAGACTGATAGTGCTAAGAAATACAATGACTGCGGCTGGATTCATTTGGACTAGGGGTCGTGAGGTAGTATTTGATGTTTACACTCCTCACTGGCCGATAGATCTGGATGCGTCAGAACTTTTAATTCTGTGGAAACTCTTACATACAGTCTCGAAAGGAGATGATAGAGGAAATGTGAGGGGGTTTGAATAGATGAAGGTGCCATTGGTGTCCATCTTTTGGAACTTTGAACAAGATTGTCTCTCGAGCGCATTAGTCTCTATTAAGGCTACACATGTCGGCGAGAGGATGAGAGACCCTAGGACCAACCTTACTCTAGTTCTATCCAATGTAAGGTTCGTTGCCGGGTGTGAAGAAAAGGGTGAGGACGTGACTTTTAGATGGGTCTCGTAGGAGGGATATGCTTCTAAGAACACTGAAGGCAAGGGAAACAATACCGGTTCTTAAGATAAGGATTTACCTATCGGTTGGTGCATGGCGAACGGTTGGGACGCACAAGATCTGGACTCTAGGATTGAAACATGGTACTTGGGGGCTATTTGGAGTCGTCACTCCAATAATCTCTTTTATGGATTTGCTAGCGTTATTACGTGGAAAGAAGCAGATTTAGCACGGTTTGTAAGTATTAGCCTATCCTTTCTCTGGTCTTAAAAAAAAATATGAGTTTTATGTCGTGTTCCTACTCAAGGGAAGATTCATTAAGGTTTTTAACAATGAAAAAAAGGGTATTTTGAGGAGTAATCTTGGCTATCGTTAAGCTAGCTATTTATTTATGGCCCAGAAATGTTTCTGAATCATTTTCATATTGACGGTTTGAGGGCCGGGCCCATACCCTCATGGCTTGTAGGTTTTTTAATCTAATTTTTACAGTGCTTTGTTCATTTTGGATACCACTGGGAATTTTTAATATTTGTTTTCTTTGTGTTTGACTCTAGAGATCTGGACCTTTAATTGTGTCCAAGCTGGTCTCTAATTCAATTAAAATCAATATTTTCATCCTCTCGAGACATTGATGGTTTATTTTGAGCACTGCCACTCATACTATTTCCATTAAGGTTGGTTTTTAGTCCAATTAAAATTGACTCAGAAAAACACCAGTAAAACATGGTTGTTGTGGCTTTACTAGATCCCTAGTGGGATCAGAAGGGTTCTTTAGATATTTTTTGGCTCAAGCTCTTTTAAGCCTAGAATGGATACTGGTACATCCAAAACTAGTAGGTGTTTCTTCTAGAGACATGGACCTCTATTTGTGTCTAGGTTGGTTCCGAATCCAACAAAAATTAGATTGCCTTGTGGTATGTTGGGTCCTATGGGGGAACAATGAAAGGTTTGTTAGAGACCTAGGACTCATGATTGTTTAATCTAGGATGGTGGTCGGACCATTAAAAATTGATGGAGTTTCCTTGTTCATTCTTCGAGTAACCTATACCTCCATATATAACTTACAAGTGTTTCTTCGAGCAACTTATACCTCCATATATATCTAGTCTAATCCCCAAATAAGTCAAAATTGGATTGTCTAGTCCATGTAGGAGCTTGATTGGTTCTCAATCGATACAAAATCTGATGTTATTGGTTATTTTTGTGACTATGCTTGCTCCCATTGGGGACTTTATGGGATTTATTTCCTTACGCTTATTCAAAAAGGTTTATTAAGAGATCTAGGCCTTGAACTCTTTTAAGTCTAGAATGGATTCCATTCCATTTAAAATCGGTACACATTTATTGCAGACCTAAACCTCCTTTTTGTATCTAGGTTAGTTCTTGATCTATAAAATATCAATTTGTTGGTCCCTTGGGGACCCTAGTGATTTCCTAATACCTAGACCTATTCTAAGTCCAAGCTAATTTTTGGTCTAGCCAAAACTGGCTAGTTGCTACACTAGTCTGATATAGTGTTAGCTCATCCTCTATTGGTTAATGATCCATACAAAATCTATGGCTAGTTATGTCAGGATGGGTTGTTGTTATACTCATAGTCAACTATTTCTGTCCATGGGGAAACCCCATCATCCTTTGGTGTTTTTTGTTTGGGTTCTTTTTTCATATCCTGGTTACCTGTTTTAGACTAGGGGGAGACCCAAACCTCTTGATGTGTCTAAGGTTGGTTTCAACACCAGTTATCAAATGTGTGGTCTTCTTTATCCAAACAAAATAAATATTTATTTCCATGTACCATTTATTTGACTTAATCATATTTTATTTTATTTGTAAGAGGATTGTGTCTTGATAATCTTCTTTTGAGTAGGTGGAGAGGCAGTTTGACTGGTGACGTCTCTTTTAGACATAGATGTGTGTAGGTTAATTAGAACACCTTTGTTTTTTGATGTGTGATTATATATTCATTTTTATAAGGGATTTAATATCTTGTGATCTGTCTATTTTATTTATCCATACTATTAATTATTTTGCATAGGTAAAAGTTAATTCCTAGTGGTAGACAATTTTGTATTTAATAACTCTTAGCACTTTTAAATGTTGGAAGGATTATTGTATTTTTCAAGGGCTATAATAAATATTTCTATTTATGCCTTGTGAGAAAAAAAAGGACCTTCATGTATAAGATGAATATTATGTATAATTGATGGGTGAATTATAATTTTGGTTTTGATAATTCTATTTACTTTTGAATAAAATAATTTGGTTATTTACTTACCATGTTGGAATATTTGATGGGTGAATTATAATTTTGTTATGGTAATCTTATTTATTTATAAATAATATAATTTATTTATTTAATTACCATGCTAGAATATTTGGTTGGTGAATTATAATTTAGGTTGGTATAATTTTATTTACTTTTAAATAAAGGAATTTAGTATATAATTATTGGAATATTTGGCAGGGGAATTGTAATTTATTATGGTAATCTTATTTACTTCTAAATAAAATAATTTAGTTATTTAATTAACATGATGGAATATTTAGTGGGTTAATCAAAATTGTATTATGGTAATTTTATTGTACAGGTAATGGAATTTAATTAATTTGAACCTTTCTATAACAAGTTTAAAATTTATGAATTTGTATTGAAAAGATAAATTGGACTTTCTTAATAATTAGATATATCTAATTATGGACAAGATTGTCCTTGGGATTAGTTGAACTGCAATAAGCCTTAATTTTTATTCAAAAATATCGTTAATATTTATATTTAGGGTAGATTGAATGAGCTTGACAATCTTCCCACTTGCCTAGCTTAGTAACAATTTAAGCATTATGAGGATGTTTGTGACTGGTATAACATGCCATCTATATGCTAACCCTATTTTTATTTCCATTGTAATGTAGGGTTTGGCATGATGTCTAATAAATTAATAAATAAATTAGGGCTTTAGTTGTGATTTTGTTGAAAAAATCCTTGTACTTTTTGGATTGTTTATATAACTAAATAAAATTGTATTGAGTAATACAAATGATGCAATTTACCCTAGAATACCATGTAGTCATTATGTTGGAATTAGATTCTGATGTTGGGTAGTAACTGGACTCTTTTTAGCTTGTAAATGTGAATGATATAGAGTAAGACTAAAATTTATTGTTGTTTTCACCTTAATTTTTTTAAATGAATGCTTTAATAAGAAGTATCAATAGTAAATACTCTAGATAAAAATAATATGTGAGAATTAATATCCATGCTTAGTGAATTATTAGGATTGGTGAGACAAAGAATTTTAATGTTTATAGTATTATAAGGGTTAGATATAGTGTAAATTAAATACAATAAATAGATGTGGTGAAAATCTAGATAATATGGGCACATGTTAAATTTACATAAGGCTTATATATAATTTATTCGACATATAAATCATGTGTAGTTGGTATTATGAAATGGTACTTCAAGATCAAATATATTTATTGAAAAATTATGTATATGTTAGGCTATACTAGAGCTTTAATTTTACCATTTTTCTTAAGACTTAAGGGGTTATAAGAGAACTTGATTAACTTAAGAAGTTTGATATGGAACAAAACTTATGTTGTCCCAACTCTTTGAAAAAACTTGTATTATTTATTGACCAAGAGTTTTAACTTTATGATCAATCCCTTTATTATTTATTATGAATAATTATGATCTATTATTTAATTATGCTTTTAAAGAAGCCCTTGAAATGGAATTAGAATTATAACCTTTTATCAAAGTGTCAAACATATTATTATTTCAATAAGCTTGGACCTATTAAATTTAACTATAATGGTATATTTGATTATTTATTCTGTGGAAGAATATAACCCTTCTTGAGGTCTATAAGCATGCTTGGACTAGTGGATAGGTTGTGCTAGAAAAATAATCCTTGAAAGGAAGTATAATATTAAGGATTTAATGTTATTAAATGTGTAGGAATTATATTAGTTGAATTCCCACTTTATTCATTGAAAAAAGAATTGGTGGCCTTATAACCAAAGGTGCAAGTTCCATCCCTATCATTATACATAACCTTCATACTTATCCTTGATTAAGAATGAGAATGATTAGAAAATATTATAAATTGTACAATCTATTATCTATTAAATTATCTTGTAAAAGATGGGAAATAATTATCTTTATGATTATATCATCTTTAGACCATGCTACAATTTGATGGTGATCTCTTTGAACCTTGTCTCTAATAGAAAACTCACATACCTTTGAGTTATTACTATTCATTATTGATAAGGACCATAGAATTATAAAATCAAATATTTCCCATACTAACTCTTATCTGGTACTTCTATGCAGACTTGCCACCTTTTTATCATTATGAGATAGTTTCATCTTTCTATGTTAGTACACTACTCTAATAGATATGTTGTCTATCCAAAAGTGTTAGGGAACAAACCAAAATAAACTGAGGAATTTAGTATTTTTTTAGTTGAATATCATACAAAGGATTGAATCCTTGAGTTTTTAATAGTCCGTGTGTTTTAGGAATAGTGGAATCTAGAAATAAGTTGACCATGGAATAAACCAACCTAACAAAAATTCTTAAGATCCTTCTCATGTCTATATTTCTTGAGTGTATCCCTCTTGTTTATGTCTTGTGATACAAATTAATCATTGTTGTCTGGTCATGGTCAATATTTAGGAACAATCACTTACTACATGAGAGGATATAAAGAAACCAAGACATATGTTATTGACAATAAGAAAATTTTAATATTTGTTAAGGGGATTCATCTGCTTGTTATCATATTATTTTGAGATGTCTGTGGATATTAATAAATAAAATGTGGTTAGTTTTTTTTGAGTATATGGTGAGGACATGATTTACACTTGGTATCACAACACACTTATAACACTATGAGCTATGGGATGAATTATTATCCTAGTTCATTTGCTTCCATGGTGAAAAAAATTCTTATACATGTGGTAGCTTAATGATTGAGATAATTACACTAATACTCAACATGTTAATAAATGATATTTGATATGCATCATTTGATCCTTGAATGTTATGAGATAAGGAAGAGTGAGTAGACAACTATTGTTCTCCTTAAATCTTAGTGGAATAGATTAGACATACAGAGAAATTATATTTTATGATGAGTTTGTTTGTCATAGAGTTTGGATGAATTATTTTCTAAGAATAATTTTGAGAATTCATGATTGAGACTATTCATGCTTTTTATTGTATGAGAAATGTTGGCATTGAGAGATGCATTTATTATTCAATGAGAAAATTGTGGCCATAGAGGCTGCATGATAGTTATTTTCATGTTATTATGAGATATATGCACACTATTGGATGAACATAAACATGGTAAACGTGATTTGATTAATGATTTGTGTACTTCCTTACCATTATGATTTGATCATGATTATTAAATACACTAAGATGAATATGCTATGGTTTGGGTTTCGTTATGCATGGATAATATATTTTTTGGTCTTATAGATTTTGTTCATGATTATTATGATGAATCATTGTGTGTGATCAAACTAATATTGGATAATGGAGTATCTATTGGTTTGGCTTGAGGATCTATGTAAGACTAGTATCATAGCTGATACTACCACATATAGATGTGTTACTAGTCTCCAATCTAACTACATGTGTATGGGTGATGGCAAAAAGGTGAATTATCATGAAACTTAGAAGTGGAACTTGGGCCCATGATTAGTTGTTTATTTTTTCTTTTCTTATCATCATTTTATACATGTACATTTTTATGAGCTAAGGAGATTTTCGGGGCCTAATGGGATTCTTGCTAGCTTCCCTTCTTTTATATACTCAGAAGAAACATGGGGCCATGATTGGATACTTGTTTGTTCCCCCTCATAATATTATTATGTTATACACACATTGGTGATGGACTCAAAGGAGGAACTTGGGGCCATTACTAGATGTTTTTCAGTTCCCTTCATCTTATTACTATGCCATATACACATTATTGGTGGACTTAGAGGAGGAACTTGTGGCCATGATTGGTTTCTTGTTGGTTCCCCTCATCTTATATATTTCTATGATCTACATTCATGAATTAAATTAGTAATATGAAGGCATCAATCTTGTATCTCATGGACATGATGAGGGTCATGGGTGGGTAAGACCTTATTTACTACATACATTTTTATTATTTGTGTTATATACTCATCAACACATTAACATATACCCTAGAAGTCAGGTGGAAATATTCAAGGTGGATGGTAAATAAGGGAAGATAATGTTATGATATTTCCTTTAGAATAAATTATGATTATTATATGATTTAGGTGAATACATAGATGAATATATGCATTAAAATTAATATAATCATTATATGGGTATGTATTTATAGTTTTCAATGCCTATGGTTACAATTATGTTTGCATATAATTCTTATTTTTATGGGGGAATTTGGGAAAATCCTCATAATCTTCCATAGTGTCGTGTTACAAATCACTTCCTTCTAAATTGTACCTTATTACTAGTAATTATACTTTGAGTGAGACATTATGATTTACATATTATGTATGTTTGAAGATTAAGTATCATTTATGTAGATAGGAAAAGAATGATAGAAATGAAAGATAATTTTAACTTATTCACCACTAGGATTACATAGACATATCTTCTCTCCCGTTAAGATAACTTTGTGTTGAATAAAATGTGATATCGTCAATGAAAGAAGCTAACTATCCTAAATAAATTTTATGGCTACCATTAACCCAAAAAAATTAATCTAAACTTATTTTTCTAAATTTTAATTAAATCATTTAGTAAATTCATAAACATATTAAGATTGATTTTAAAGATGTATGAAATATTTTCAGTAAAATTTGAACAAAGATTAGAATTCAATTTTATTATTTTTATTTTTTCTAGAACAAGACCACTCCTCTCCACATAAGAAATACTCAACTCTTGCACAAGCATAACATGAGAAAAATCCTATGATGTCTTGACTTTGTATTATGTGTCCACTATTAAATATATAAGCTTTTTAGGACATCAAATGCCCAACTATGTATGCAAATTACGTCTTGTTGAAGATGGATGCAAAACCATTTTGACTGTGATTGACCTATATATCATAATTTCAATTTATTTTTCTATATTATGGAAATCATTTCATATTTCTTTTGAATCATTCTTAATATGGTTGTGAATGTTTCAAAATCATTCTTAATACATTTCTAAATATATGAAATGGTTTCGATGAAATTTGGATAGATTGTTAAAAAAAATAAAATTGGTCAATAATAGTCAAAAATAAATTTCATACTAATTTAATTATTTAGTTAACACATGGAGGATATTGGGTTAATGATTTATTAGAAGATGTGACTTTCTGTATGAAAATGGGATCCAATATTAATTCCATCCATTTATTTAAACTCTAATTTCTTATGTTAATATCCATCTCAACAATCTTCACACTTTTATCTAAGCTACTACTTTTCATATGTTTTTCACCCAAGGAGTAGATATGAAAACTTTACCATGTGGCATGTAGTTTTCCAATAAACCACTAAGGCTAATCCTTGCAAATGGATCTAGATTATTTTTATTTTTATTTTTATTTTTATTTTTTTTTCGCATTTACATTTAGGATAAGAAGTAGCAATAAGGAATCCAATTTAAAATGTATGGAGATCTCTTCAAGATCCAATATAGAACTTTTAGTATTTTAATTCTTATGTGTTGAGGAAACTAGTGGTAATGTAAGATGAATCTATTTTTGTATTTAATTAATTATTCAAAAAATTTAAGGAGGTATGGACAAAGGAACAAATTATTTGCTTTAATATTAAACCAAAATTGTCTAGATATACTTTTCATTAATACACACATCCAATAACTAGTAAATCTAAAAGTAAACAAACAATATTTGCTTCAACCATATTCCATAGAATCCATATAGGAGAGACTCTATTTTTCAGATGCTATGCTTTCATAAAACCTATAATAAATCAAATGAAGCCTAAAATATATATTTGAAGTGCTAAAATCAAAGGAATTAAAAGGTAAAATTATACCATGAATTTGCTTGTATGGGATAGTAGGTGGTCCCCTTACAGAACATTATTTTGAATAACATTTGATTCCATAAATATTCTAAAATGGTAAGCATGAACCTGATCATGAACCTTGACTATGGATTACATAATTTTATGTGTGTGCTTTAAAATTAAATTAGAGGTATATTTTAGACATGGATATATGCCAAATAAAAGATGTTTTTTTCTAAAATTAGTGATAGTAAAAGAGAACTAAAGACAAAAGAGAAACAGACACAGCCAATATCATATGTAGGAAATGGAAAAAATAGCTGAGACTTGATTATTGTAATGCAATTGGTGGCTATGGCATAGCTTGATAATATAAAAACAAGGTTACCACAATAATTGGATGTCCTAGATAAATTATTATCAACTATGTGTTGCTATAAATTGTTACTATTGGTGGAACATTTTAGGTTTTATTAAATGATAAATTTTACAAAATGAGGTAGATAATAGAAAAGGTCATTTGAATAAATGTTGTTATCCATACGTGCACTACAATTTTATATTTGTTTTAAAAATAAGACCAATTATATCCCTTGACTACAAATGATAAAAGTGTGAATGTCATTTTTTATTTAGTAAGTCCACAAAATTCAAATGTAGTACACCCAATGATAGGTGTAAAAGAGTTATCTTTCTATACTGAGGGTATTCTTATTGCGCTCTTTTATCTATGAATGAGGAATAAGATAATTTACAAATGTAGTGGCCAGAGTTCATTATGGGATGGTTATGTAATCAAATCATTTGTCAAAGAAAAGAGGGAAATAAAATAATTAACTATGAAAGGTCTCATAAAGATTATTTGGATAACCTAGATGTCATCTTAGAAAACTTGATCAAGTTTTTGTAGTATCTATAAGTGTTTCAAACACATAAAAGAGGCTTGGAGGTGGTAAAAATTTAGCATCACAATATAGAGGATATGATGATTTTTAAAGCAGAAATAATGGTTTAGAACATATATTGGAAGATGATTAGAGAGAGATAATAGGAAAATTTTTCCATTGAAGAGTCGTACAAGATTAAAATATGACACCAACTTGTACAAATTTAAAACATGCTATTAAAAAATAAATTTCTAAACCAAACACAAATAAAATCACTTTAGGAATAGTAATGTTTCTTCTACAAGAGTGGTAGATTTGTTATAACTTTTATTGACATAGAAATATATATATTTTTTAAATGAAAAATAGGTTAAATAAAGATCCAAGAGATTGGTACAAGAGGTGAACAGGACTTTTCTTACATGATCAAACTTGGTTTAAATACACAAAAATGATAAATGGGTCATTTATGGCTACACTCATGTGTGTTTATACCCTCCCCAAATAGTATTAAAAACACTAATTTCATCTAAGGTTTTATTATGTGATGGTAAGAGATAAGTGCTACCCATTTCAAATTGGCCTTAATCTTATACGGTATCTTATACAACTACATATATCGACAAGTTTGTAATGTAATTAAAATATATACCGCTGAGTAGGACTCCATATTTAATATTCAAAATGTGAACTAGTATTAAGTTTTTTTTCACTCACATGGGCTAATAACCATCTTAACAACACCAAAGATTTACTGAAAAAATAAATAAATGAGAGAACAAGTCTAAATTTTAGAAACCTAGTGATTACTAATATTTGAGTTTCAAAATTGAAATAAATAAATAAAGTTCAAATTGTAAATAAACATATGCATTGGCTAATCATAATTAGAATTATCTCTTCTAGTGAAGCATTCTTTTCTCTTACATTAATGGCATTAAAATATTATTTATATTTAAATTTCTCTTCCATGAGCACCATGTAAGTCATATTTTATGAAATCATAAACCTAACACCCATTAACATTGATATTTAAAAATACTAAAGTAGTGAGAAGAGTAGGAGAGGAATATTAAAACTAAGGTGTTGGTAGTTGGACAACCAAGGTCATTGTCAATGCTTAGAGTATTGACTTTGATGACATAAATTAATTTATAGTATTTAAGAGGTAATAGGTATCCCATCGTATTCCTATGGTGGTGTATTTTGATTAATCACCTCTTCTAATATCTCATACATAAATTTTGGATCATAACTGATAGCTATTAATGCATCAAATTATGGAAACTTTATTTGCTATTTCACATGAATCTATAGTCATGGGGTAGGGAGAATATGAATACATCTAGATAGTAAAAATAAAATCGTAGGTTATTATTTCCTTAAGATATTAAAATAGGGTTCCTAAAAAATCTTTGAATCAGGTTTTTGGATCTCACAAAAAATAACTAAATGGAATACAATGCATATTACTTTAATCTATATCCCTTGGAAAACTTATTCATAGATGGGTATTTGAAAATCTTGTCTTGGATTTTCTAAAACAAATTATTAAATTGATCTCCTTCTCAGTGTATTTATTGATCCTTGGGCCATATATTCCAAATCTTGGCTTTTTCAATTTACCTTATAACTCTCATTTAGATTGCATTATATATACAACCAATTTTCAAACCCAAAAAGGAATCGAACACATGACGATAAAAAAGAAATGATTTTAAATCCTAAAAATTATTGCAAGTAATTAACATATATGTAAATCTAAAATTTTTAGACGTAATAAATCTATAATATTATTTAATTTGGCCTACAAAAATAAAAATAAAACATGAAAAATTGCAAACACAGACCGTTGATATATGAATTTTTAAACCAATCTTTTAAAAATATAAATTTGATCCATTAAAACAAAAATACAAAACCCTAAATAACCATATTGAGTATTTATATAAGATAAAATTTTCCTTTCCCTACCATACATCGTTCCCATATCCAAGAAAGGTAGAGGAGTTTCTTAGGGTTTAATTTATAGCATTTAGGTTTATCTCCAATCCAAGGAATATATTAACTATAATAGTTTTAAAAGGTGTAACTTATTAATATATTAAATAAATGATGTTAGAGAAAAAAATAAATTTTTATCTGTAATAATTGTCTCAAAACACCTTATTTTATAGTAGTGTTGATTCCCATAACCAAATTTAGGCCAGGTACTAAAATAATGATTGACTTTTGAACAAGTTGTATGATATTGTAACATCACTTATGTACATGAGGCATGTATTTGCCTGATATAAATCATTCTAATTTATGATAAAATCATTGTACTTAGGGAGGTAATCACTAATTGGCTGAGAGTGCAAATGTTCAATGTTGATGAAAGGCCATATGATGGAAATAATTTTATGATGTCTTATGTAGTAAAATAAATTGTTATAAAAATACACACAACATTTGGATAACCCTGAGAGCCATCTACAAAACGTGTGAATAATAGGTTTTGTGATGACTTCTCCCTACTTCATGTCTATAGTTTTGAAGGGAAATTAAAGAATTATAGAATATATATACCCTCAATTATACTAGTGAATTTATGGTTGTTTCATGCCCAATATATGTTATAAAATAAGGAGAATACTTGTGAAAATGGGAGACTATTGGTACTATCTTGACTACACTATAATCAGTATATAGGGAACTAGGTCCCTTCCTCTAAATTTACCTCATTTTATTTCTGTCAAAGTCAAAATTTAGGAGATATCTTTTCAAATATATTAAAGTGGATATACGAGGATCCAAGTTACAATCACCGAATTGAAATACTCATATAAGTATTTGACAAATGTAATACTCATTGAGAAGGTAAATCAATTTACTTAGAAATATTAAGGGCCACCATAGTTGAAATTAAGAATAATATTTTGATTGAGATCACAAAAAGTTAGTGAGGCAATACCTCAATGACCTTAAAAATAAGGGATCCCACATTCCCTATGTAAATAAGAGTTTTTAACATGTTTTGTTTTTTTAAATAAATGTTTTAGATTATTTAGCAGTCTAAATTCACATGAATCAATGTAAAATTAGGATGGTGGTATCCAAGGAAATCAAATACAATCCTTCAATTACTAGGGATCTAATTAAAAAATTGTGGAGGCAAATAAACATTAAAGACATCAAGTGCCCAAACCTTAGGATCAATTACCACTAGAGCATGGTCATATTTCCTCTCCCTAACAAGTAGAAGTTGGTGTGTCAGAGGAAAGTGCCTCTTAAGGAAAGATGGATCCCAAAAATAGGAAGAACATTATCAAGGGACTTCCAACCCCCTAATAATTAGATACAATGTAGTTACCCATAATAACTATAAGGAATTCACTGCGTAAAGGTGGATAATAATCATGAATTAATCTACCATCCTTTACTCTATTATCCATATTTAAGCAACTAAGTCTTGTTACATTTTTGTAGATTTAATGTTTTTTCCCTTCCATCTATATTTTTAACTCCTCCACTTCCTACCACTTCTTCCATTTCCAATTCACCTCCATCTATTGAATCCCCTACATATCCCATCTCTTCTATTTTAGTGAAAGGCCTTATTTCTATACAACCATCTATGGTAACCTACAAGAGAAAACCTTGGACTCCTCTTGTATCTCTTTCAAATGTGCAAATAAAATAAATACATATTAAATTTTCACTTACCATATAGAGCCTATACATGAGGAATCAGAAGAGGAAAATTAGAAATCAAAATAAAAATGAAAATAAAAAGATCATATTTAGGTGTTTGATAGTGATGAGTAAGGAGAATGGTAGACTAAATAAGATTGGATGTCTTGAAGAAGACATAAAACCCAAAGAAGAAACTAATTCTTTAGAGAACACAAGCAAAGAATAGTAAACATAATCTTGAGATAATGGGATATTAGGAGAGGGTTAATAAATTAAAAAAATTGACATAATAAATGTAGAGGTTGAAGGATAAGTGGAACAAGAAAAAAATGATTGAACATCCACTAAAATATTGAAGGAAGATAAGACACTAGAGTTAGATGTTGAATATGTGTTGAAAGAAGCTCCTAATATAACACTTTCAATTCCAAGTTCCTCATTAAATTTATTGGTATAATATCAACACTTCAACAGGGATAAGGACTTCTAGGAAAAATAAATATACTCTTACTAAAGAATAAAGGAAATATTTGAATGAGTTAATGTCTTCCCTCACTTCTTTCAATATATTTATACATACTCATATTGACATGTGTCATCTAATAGTTCAGATATTATATCCCATTAATGATTTGAATCATTACAAAAATATTTTTAAGAAACTAAATGACTATATGGCCATGATCATATTATACAAACTCATAGCTATGCTAAATAAGGGTAAGATTTTTAGCTGGTCCAAATAAGGAGTAAGAAGTTTTGAAGAGATTAAGAAAGATATAACCAGTGCTCTTACACTCCTAAACCATGGGTTCACCAAACATTTCTTCTTGTATACCTATCATAACATTGACACTTTTCAGGTATCCTCATGTAGAAAAATCAAGAGACTTTAGAGTAGCCAATAGCCTTTTTTAGTTAAGGCTTATAAGAATATGAAATAATGAATTATTTTGTTGAGAAGCATGTATATTTAGTTATAAGGTCTCTTAAGAAATTTAGATATATATTGTCCAATAATAAGATGAATTTGATGGTTTCCCATCGAAGTGTTAAGGATTTTCTCTTAAAAAAGGATACAAATGACAATAGAGCTAGTTGGATAACCAAAGTCATGGAATATGATGTTGAGATCAGGGTCACAAAGCTGGTTAGAGGCAAAGGACTTCGTGAACATCTAGCTCAGGATTTGAAAGATGTCAATGGGGTGGTTATGGTGTCAAATAATGAATAAGTTGAAAATGATCACACTCCATGTTCTAGATGGTTCCAATATGTGGTAAGATACTTAAAAGATGGTTTTTGTCCTTCTCATCTAACCCCTTTAAAGAGGATATATTTTAGATTGTAGTCCATTTCTTTTTTTCTTGTTGATAATGTGTTTTTCAAAAAGGATATCAATGGCATGTTACAAAGGTGCATAGAGTTAGGTCAAACAAAAAGACTTATTGAGGAATTCTATGATGGAGATGTTGGAAGACATTAAGGATCACATCCCACAAGATCATGAAGTAGGTAGTATAGGCCAAGTTTATTATGTGATTATCATTAATGGACTAGGAAATGCAATGGGGATTATAATTTATTTGTCTCATTAACCCCCCTTCAAGCTCAAGACACAAGACGATCCTAACTACCATAGACTATTTTAATATATGGATAAAAGGAGTGGCATTAAAAGAATCCAATGAAATAAATGTTTTGGACTTATATGAAGGTTTGCTTACCAAATTTTGAGTCCCTTGAACTATACTTTTTGAAAATTCTATGGCTTTTATGTGGTCTAAGATCATCTAGTGGGTAGTTCAACATAGTGTTTTTATCAGTACCTCATTAAACTATTATCCACAATGAAAAGACCTTGTTGAGTCTACTAAAGATAATTTGTTGAAGATCCTTAGGACTCTTGAAGACAATCAAAAGTCATGGCATCTCAAATTGATGCTTATCTTTGTGGGCTGACAAGATCACCTACAAAAAGTCAATAGCCAATTCTCCATACAAGGTATATGGTAAGGAAGTAAGAATGCCTATTTATCTTGAATTCATTACTTTGGAATTAATGCATCAACTTGATATTTTAGAGAATGATCCAATGGAAATTAGATATATTGAGCTCATAGAGATAGAAGAGACAGGACATCAGTCCATGTTGGCCATGGAGACCCATCAAGGAATGGTAAAGAGATCATTCAAGAAAAGATCTTTTTAAATAAGTTTTCAAAGAGATTTGGTCATCAAGTGGGATGAGGACAGAGCTAAGCTAGGAAGGCACACAAAATTTGACTCTCTCTAAAGTGCTCCATACATAATCTCTAGCTAAAAATCTCACAATGCTTTCCAACTCACAAGGATGAATGGTGAAGAGCTTTCTATCCTAGTCAATGGGATATTTCTCAAGCACTTCTATTAAGGAAGATAAGTTACTTATACATAGTTAGTTGATCTTGATTTTCTCTAAGTGTTATTTTAACACATTAGTTTCTTTTCTTTTATCCTGAATAAGTGCTTTATTTGCATAGTTATTTAGTAGATTAGTTGCCTTTATTTTTTAGATTACTTCCCCTTTTAAGTTTGTTTCTTTACTTATATGTTTGAATTATTTGTCTTTACAAGATTAAGATGATATCTTGCAGTCAATGTAAATGGTCCATGTATCATGTAAATGGTCTAAGAATCATAGAGATAGTCTGAGTTCTCAATCATAGTAGGCATTCTACCCACCCAAGTCACAAAGATGTTGAAAAATTTTGGTCTACATACCAAAATGTGCCTAGTATAAGAGTCTAAAAGCTGATTAGGATCCTAATTGAAGATCAACCCAATGCCATGAAGAGTAGATAGAGTTCAATTGGAGATCATATAGTTTTTATAAATCTTTTAAAACACTTTAGGTAGGCTGAAAATGTGATCTAATTGATCTTAAAGGGACATGTCTACAATTATAGAAAAATGGTCTATGTAGGTTTGAACATATGCAAAGAATTCAATTTCATGAATCAGGGTGTACAAATCCTAATAATCCATTAGAGCTTTGAAAGATTGAGCAAAAGATGAACTATGAAAATTTAAAGATCTAGACTGTCACCACAATGTCTTCTAAAAAATTAATGGACCAACTCACTTGAACATTTTATAAATGTACATTAGGAACTCTCATGAGTTAAATAGTTATATAATAATAAATTTCTTTGTGCCAAGATCATATCCTAAAAATTTCATGTTTGTGCAAACTTTCTATCCTAAGTTATGAGTGTTTAAAGTTGGACTTGCATCATATGAATTTTATGCTAACGTCAAGTTCGAGCTCCATGAAGTAACCATTTGGGTCCAAAATGGCCTTAAATTTTTTTAATTTGATCATAATCTAATGGTCCACATGTGATTTCATACTAACTCATGGGATCTAATAGTTCTTATTAGAGTTGAATAGGTCAAGAGGTCCCCAAATTTAAAAGCCCTTACAAGGATGTAAATTGGATAATATCAAACAGTGTGTGTTCATTGAGCAGAGATGCAATGGTGTGATTCATTAATAATAAGGTGGGTCCAAGCTAGATCAATGATCAACTCTCATTCATACCAAAGATCTAATGGTGCATGGTTATTGATAGGAAAGTGAGCCAAATAAGATCTATGTATAATTTGATCTAATGGTGCTCAAGCAATTCAACATGTCAAAGGATTTTTGTGTTAGGAAATAAAGGAATCACATGCATTCATACATTTAAATTCAATGGTGCAAAATAGGTCAAAAAGTTAAGATCTAAAAAATAGGATCCTATGGGACCAATAAGAATAAAGACAGTTAGGCATGATGTAAATGGTCGAATTTGGCAATTGATGACCAATAAAATTAAAGGTAAAAAAAATAAGTATATTCTTGGAGATCAAACACATGATCGAGGTCAAACTAGGGAAATATTTTAAAAGGTCATATACCACCATTAAATCTCTTTTGAACACCATAAAAATGTACAACAAATGCAATCGTACAAGTAAGATGGTTAAGAATAAGGCCCCGTCACCATTAAAGTTAAACATGACCTTTGCTCGATAATTTAGAACATATTGACCTTATTGTAGGGTCATTCCATTGATATGATCATTAATTTTAGAGGGAGTATCCTCATCTACTCTCATAGGTTTTAAATGTAGAATAGGTCTCTTATGGACTAATATAGAGTTTGAAGATGGACTAGTCATTGTAAAGCAAGGTTAAGTAGTGTACAGGTTTTCATGGATATTATTACTATGTGAAAACTAATAATTGGATTTATTTTCACCTATAATGGAAATGTGTTCAATATTATAGTGAATAAAAACATAATCGTGATGATGCAAGGGTATCTAACCTACCATTAGGGTCACATTTTTGATAAAAAGGTATCAAGGACCACCTATAATGGATGTCTCACAATTTTGTACATTCCAAGACAAGGTCCTCATTAGTAAATCATATAGATAATGACATGGAGTTTTAAGGACAATAGTTGGATGGATAAGGAAAAGAGCATTCAATTCTTTTATAGAATTTGTTCTTTATTGATAAGGTCATGATTCAACATCCTCAAACTTGTGCTAATACATTAAATTTCCCCCTCTCTTTCTCTTTCTATATATGTTCTAACTTATACCACATGTAATACCCTCTAAAAGTTTTAGACAAGAAGCCTATGACATTTTAAGATAAAAAATTCTTATGCTTTTGCTTGCTTAGGCTATGATAAAATTTGTATTATAACCCATTTTGATGTAATAAAGAGTGAATCCCATCATTTTGTAAGCTAGATTGAAGTGTGTCCTATGAATTTATGTAATTTAGTTAAGTGAATGTATGTTCCTTGTCTATGTCTAAGTTTTATTTCCTTCATGAAATGGTTGGTAGCTATTGCAGGTCACTATAAGTGCAACTTACAATTTATTATTTATCTTGAAAGTGGTTATGTGCTCTCTCATGCTAGTTTGATAACTTATCACTGGCTTATTGTGAAGTACTTATGCGTGATTGATCTTGTTTGGTCTTGAATGTGTCTCATAGTGTGTCTTTTGTAAATCATAAGTATTCTAATTATTAGTGCATCACCCCATTTACATGCTTTTATATATTGTTGTTATTCTCTCTCCTCTTTTCCAAAAAAGTCTTAGATTAAGTCTAGTTTAGGTGATAGATACAGAAAGATGATGGCCTTCTCTGGAGGTATGATCTATTATTAGGATACCCATAGCCTAATATCAATTCCCATGTTGGACTAGATTTGAGTAAGGATATTTGAACAATCCCCTTCTCAGCTAGGATGCAAATCTAGAACACCAGTAGTAATAATAATAAAATAGTTGAGAATTTATGCTCCATTATAAGTACATGATTTTGAGGGGATAACTTCTCAATAAGTATAAAAAATCATAAAATCTTCACAATTCAAAGGTCATAGGTCATTATAACATGAGGAATTTTTTATCTGATAAACTACCGATGAGCATTAAATTCAAACTACTACAATTTCCCAATGAAATATTCTCATATTATAGTAACCATAGGGCTTGGTTAGAATAATTTAAAGAAAATATTACAATATATTTATATAAAATTGAATACCCATAATCAACAAGACATAGAAATAACAAGGTACACTTGTTTCTATTTTTATCAAATAACAATCCTCAAGAATAATTTGGTTATGAGACATTATGAAAATAAAACATGACCAAATTTATTCAATTTTTTACATGACAACTAAAAACTAAATAATAAATGTATTGGACTATAACACCCAAACTCCCAATATGCATATGGTTTAATAAAATGATGAATATAATTGAACCCAATTTTAATATTTAACATGAGATTTCCAAGTGAGTTAAAATTCATAATATCATAGAAAAATTATTGTAGCATAGTGATATAGGTAGGGTTATTTGTAAACATAACATAATTTTTAAAAATAGACTATTTCAATATGCCACATATATTTAAAGGCAATTATTTTTATGCTAGATGAAGGATGTTATATCCACTATAACCTATTTATATTATAAAGCATGTGAATAGGTATAACCAATGTAAATTATATTAGGATAAGGTATGCCACAAATTTTAATTCTTCATTTATTTTTAAAATATTTATTTTAGAATTATTTCAAAATGGATAATCATGGTATATGAGGAAAAAGTTCCAAATGGTTATGACATGCTTAATTTCTCCTTGAAATCAAAACACAATGATATTTACATAAATATAGTTGGGTTTCTAATTTTTTTAACCATTTAAATTTTTCATTAAGAAAATAAAGTGTGCCAAGTTCAGGGATTAAATCCTTCATAAACAAAGATTTGCCAAACCTAAAAATATAACTATTCCCACCAATTAATACATGCATTTAGATAAAATTATATTAAAAATAACAATGCTAATCGAATTATTCATATAACAAGTAAAATTTTCAATATGTTTGAATTTTCATTATTTATAAAACTATCATACTCTTATAATAGTGTATTTATAAAAAAATTAAATTTCTAGGTAGAAGCAAAACACCCTCATCTGCAAATTAGATCACTTAGATATAAAATAAATCATGTTTTTTAGAAAAAATATGATCCAAGTCTGATTAATTTTTATCAATTTTGGCCATTAAGTCCCTCACCCAAACAAATAAAATTTTAAGTATGAATAAAACACCTAGGTTGTATACTAATACCCAATTCACTCATTAAAATAATCCATTTAATATGCAAATGTCTAGGCAGGATCAAAAATTTCTTGGAAATATATAAACGTTAAATATTTTCTTTGAAATTTTCTATCATATAGGTGGATCTCTAGACATAAACAAAAACAAAAATTATTTGATTATATATAATCATCAAATGTTTTCTTTAATTTTTTCCATCAAATAGATGGATCTCTGGCATAAACAAAACCATCTATGTTTTATATGTGTTTTTTTAAAAATTTCTATCAAATAGGTAGATCTATATACATAAACATAATCACCCTAGATGTAAATAAAAAAATATTTTTTGTTATTGAATATGTACATCAAATAAACATATCTATACATATAAATTAAAAAAAAATCCATAATTACAAATAAAATAAAAATTTAATTAATAATTAGAAAAACCTTCCAAAGATAAAAAATGCCTTCACTAAGATTTGATTAAGTTATAACCATTTATTGAAATAATCATGGAAGCAAATACATGTATTAAATGTCTAAGTTTGAATATCATAATAAATAACCATAATCTATTAGAATATGTTCATGCTCATTAAAACTAAAAGAGAATAATAACATGACTTATAAGAGGGTCAATATCCCCTAATAAAATCTTATCCATTCAATCACAGTGTTTTTCAATACTTGGTTGCATAATGTCTTTCTATGTTGTCCCCTTTATTAATATATACTATCTAATATTTATCTCTATATTTATTTATTTTCCACTTGGCATGAGATGTTGTTTGTCTTATTTTCTTTCAAAATAAACATCATGATAAAAGGAATAGTGTTTAACTTAAAAGTTATGCCCTAGTCCAACAAAAGTGTATCTCCCTCTTAACCAAAGTCAAGCACTCTGAGCATCATTCGGATAAGAACAAACACATATTATCTAATCATAAAAAATCATAAAAAGCGTAGTTGTTGATGCCATAATTTCATGGTGATTATCACCCTTAGATTATGTTGGAGCCATTTTTAAAATACAGTTCTTCTAGCATCAATATTGGTGATAAACCACATTCTTATAGTTCTGATATTTCCATGTATCTTAGGTCCAGGGGTATGTTGACACCATGTAAAAAAGTAAGAAAATTAATGATTAATATTTATTATCATGAGGATAATTAAGATCAAAGACATGTCACTAGGATTTAGTCTAGCTGATGAGTTTATTCAGTTTGGACCAAGAATATTTCACCAAGGATAAAAATACAAATAAGAAGGTTATAGAATTATGGAGGGAAAAATTAGAAAAAAATATTAGAAAATGAACATGATTTTACAAAAGAAATAAATTCTAAGAAAGATATTAATAATAAAGTTAAAAAATAATATGCATATAAGGTGAAGTTAAAATATAAATGTGTGTTCAAAGTGGGAAATGATAAATATGAAATAAACCTAAAAAAAAATTGAATTGTATATCAAAGTAGATTTTTTGATGCATGTCAAACTCAGTACTTTATTTGCTAAAGAAAGCAATATTAATTTGACATATTCACATATGCGCAACCAAAACCAAATGAGGTGATCTAAGGTAATTAGCTAGGGTTAATTACTCATAAAGGATGCTATGGGGAAGCAAGTTTCCTAAATGGTATTTATGGGTTTTAGACCATATCAATGCATGAATACATAGATAGGTCCCAAGTGCTATATGTGACACTTATTATTCCACATTCGACCATTTATAGGCCCTTAGCCCTCATTAAATACCTCACTCTCCTCAATAGGTTTCAATTACCCTCAAAGATGGTTAAATAGTTAATTTCACTCTAAATAGAAAGGATAACTCGAAATATCCTATGTTATCATTTTGGTTAAATATGTCCATGAAATGAGAAAAAGGTATAATATAACATTAATTGATAACAAGTATGATTTATGAAATACTAATAATAATTAGTAACCCACAATCCATTTAAACACATGCAACTTATACTAAATACCCATAAGTATACAATATAAAATATATTTGTATAAAAAAGAGGACCATCAAGAACAAAATGAAAACCAAAACATCATAGGCAATTATTCACATGCTACCAACCAAGGTTGTCAACTTCCTCATGGCCTAAATGTCACTACACCATTCCCAACATATCCTTTTAAGTTCACACATCACTCAATTAATAACTATAAATGCCACTATTTGATTAAATGAATAGTGATAAAACTATGATCAAATTCATTATTCATCAGATATGATTCTTCGATAACCCATAATCAAATCTATGCCAATGATATTATATTGGCAATAGCCAATGCATTATAATTATGAAAAGAGAAATTAATATAATCAAAAGTATATTGCAACCATGAGTATATTCTATTTCACATTGATTATTCAATCAACTGTAAGGTTAAAAGTAAATGAAATATCTTCAGTTCATATAACTTTCATACTAACTTTATTATTTTCCAGCCATACATCTACTTAGAAAACCATTAGGAATAATGAAAATTTAAGCCATTGATCTTTCTTAAAATAAGGATCTTATTAAATAAAGAACCCATCTTCATACAACATCTTCCAAGTATGATAAAATATAATAGAGTAATATGTTTCAAATGTGATAAAGTATGAATTATGAATGCATATAACAAGTTTCAAAGTGGACAAGACATTGGAAGTACATAAGCAATAAAAGTTTCCATATAATTGAATATATACCAAAATCATACAATCAATTAGTGACTTATTATAAATAAGAAATTCTAGTCAAGTTTGAATTGAGTGGAACCTAAATAAAACATTCAATTTAAGGAACTCTTAAAAAATAATGTTGAGCACATCATGACACAATAATTCATTCAATTCTAGTCATAAAAAAAGAAGATTATAACATACTCAGCTCATAGGAATAAAGATCGGCATGTATACATTCAACCATTATTTATTTATCTAAGAATAAATCAAGGAAGAGTACATCACTTAACAATTTTATTCCATAATAAAACTAATCTAAGATAACTTCTTCATCTACTCATAGACTATTCATTATAGAATTCAATTTCAACATAATTACATATTAGGCAGCTCTTAGTATAAAAATTGAACTATGCATTTTACTCAATTCAACAATGTAACTAATATTGAAGCTTTAAGAAAACAAATCAACAATAATTGATTAACTAACAATAATGTACACAGCTTTATATGCAACCCTATAGGTCTGAGGTAAGCAAGAGAGAAAATTTTATTTATTTTTTCTACATATGCTAGAAATAAGCTCAATTGAACATGTTTATATATGCCATGTACATCTAAAAATATCTAACCCTATAGGTCTGAGGTAAGCAAGAGAGAAATTTTTTTTTATTTTTTCTACATATGCTAGAAACAAACTCAACTAAACTTGTTTATATATGCCATGTACAACTAAAAATATCTAAGAAATATCTCTATATTATGTACATCCTCAAAGGTTAGAACAACATATATAAAACAAATCAGTAAGTAACTATATATTTCTATACTAAACAGAGTTAGCTAAGTGATTCATCAATGCACATTTATTCAAGTTAAGAATCTAACTTGTTAACAAATGAAATTAGCATACTTATATATGTTTTATCATCAATGGTTAAATAATGGATATGCATGAGTAAAACCTTTACTCAGATTTATCATAAGTACTTATGTCAAAAACTACACAATGTTTTATAAATTAGCAAGAGATTAATATCGCACTAATAATATAAAAGACATATTCTAAGATAAAAATAGAGATGATGTACATCTAACCATATCAATATAACTCAGGTACATGTAATTGATTAAATTTATAAAACATAATGTAGTTTCCACATCTTACCATGAGATCAATGTTATAAGATTTTACTTTCCTTTCATGTGTGTTCCATTTTCAATACAGGGTTAGCATATCATAATCACTAAGTCTAACTAGACTAATGTTAGAATGAAATTAGATTATAACTACATTCATGAATCATTCTATATGAAATGATAAATAACTAAGTAATAACTTATAACCAACATATAATAAATTATTACCAGTTACTTAATGCATGTCCATGAGATCATCCAAGATTAGAGAATCATGTAATCGAATTAGAAAAAATGTCTCAACTAGCTTTATGAGCTCAACTATCAATGGCCTTTATGACCCCATCCATCAACTAGATGGTGGTTTCAGCAACCATGGTCAAGAAGGGATTCTAAGTAAGTCAATATTTTGAACCATTAGATAACTCAACATAATACAAAATATAAAATAGACAAGTAACAACAACACCATTTCAAGATGAAATAGAAATAACCAAACCCACCATTGTTATAAATCAAGAGTGGGGATATCTATTATAGGCTACGTGAAGGATATAATAATGGACTTAACAAATAAATCCATGTCTATAAAATTTGAAAAAACTCATTTGAAAACCCTCCAAGTGTATGGTCAGCCTATAATATCTTGGCTACTAATTTATATCTCAAAATTATAAGCATTCA
>JARHVA010000743.1:4245000-4255000 GCA_037957365.1 Torreya grandis | reverse complement strand
AGATATTTGATTTTTAGGAGCATGGTTTAATATGCATAACTTCTTTATGTTGGCTTCATTTCTCATAATTTCTAATTTTTTGGACATACATATGTACATATTTTATTACATTAACAATTATTTTATCTCTTACACTTATTTTCACATGAACCTTATATTTTTATTTTAAATCCTAATAAATACATCTAAAACATTTGTATTTTGATTATGCATCCTTTTACAACAAACTCATCTCACTGAAAATTCTTTATGGCATACTACTCATCACTTCTACACATAGATTATTGATACATGCACAATCATATGAATTTTTGTCCACATATAATATAAGAATATATAATTATTCATCCTCATTCCCCTGAACTTCCCACACTCACTCTTAATCCATGATGTGGTGATTTGTATATATAGTGGGGCATGTTGTTTTTATTCATTTATTGAAAATTGTGTTTTTATTTATATTTGGTGTACATTATACCTTTACAGATGTTACACATTCTTAAGATTTATTATATTCTTATATTCTTTTACCTTTATAAATTTTAATTCTTTTACTACATGCATGTGAAAAATATAAATAAATTTTAAAAAATAAAAATATTCAAAAATAAAAAAATCATAATTTAAGTGTAACGTATTTTACTACTTACTATTTTGATATAGCTTATTTATCACATGTTTTGTAGATTACATATTTTTTTCCAAAAGAACATGAATTTTATAGTATACATAAAATAAATATATGACATACAGGTTAGCCAACTTCTTTTATATATTGTTGTAGATACAACTCAAAGGTATAATATTTAGTATCATTTTATATATTTATGTATTTCAATCAATTATAATAATAATTTATTTTTAATTATTTTATAACATGTATACTAGATATTTAGACCCCTAAGAGGATGAGCTTGGGAAAGTTTGATGTCATTCTTTTATTTATAAGGGCCCAAAAGAAAAACATAATTTTAGGTTTTATTTATAAAATTTAAGAATTTTTATTATTTACACTACATTTTTTATTTTAGCATTTGAATAATAGGTCCACTAGTAAGATGGACTCATGTGAGGAAGAAGTTGGGCTGATTTACTATCCCTCTTCTACTGGTACATACTCAAAGTAAAGGTATATTTATAATATTTAAGATTTAAATTCAATTTTTTTAGTTAATAGTTTTAACATTTTATTATAGTTGGGGTCCATGTCATTTATGCTTCATGAGTTCCCTCCATCAAGTCCTTTGACAGGTACACTATCCTCTCCTTATCATCATGCTATATAGTCTCTAAAATGTGTGTATGGCCCGCATTGGGGATTTATAACATCCTTAAATATAATTCATTGGTGAAAAATGGTATGGCCCTATCGTGATCTGATGATGATAATCTATCTCCTTTGACACAAGACAAATAAATACATTAAATGTCTAGGACTTAGAAAGTGAGGTTATTTGTGAATGATGACATAATAATATTGGATGACTCTTATGTTAAGTAAGTGTTTATATATATATATATATATATATATAAAATTTACAATACATTTAAAATTATATTTTGTTAATTATAAGTATTTTAAACAAGGAAACTTGCTGACTGTTACAAATGGATAACTCGAGAGACAAATTATCTCTGAATCAGGGGAAATATAATTTATCTTGGAAAACAGAAGATGAAGATGGAGATAGAACGCAAGACAGATTTATAGGGCAAGGCTACACGCGTTAAACGCTTTGAATAGTTCCATAGAAGTCGGAGAAAATCAAAGTCAGAAATTAATATAAATTTGCCATGGTTGCTTCCGACGTCGTGTTTTTCAATGCTTGACTGCCGATTTTAGAATGAGTGAATTTGAATTTTGATACTCCCTTGAATGTTGACATTTTCTAATTCGACTAAGCCACCAATAAACATTTCCGAACGGAAGGGCGGTTTGTTTGACGGATTTTTCGTGGTCTTCAAGAAACATAACGGAAAATTACAACGAGTGAATTTCTTTTGAGATACTCTGTATTATGTTGACCCTTTCTAAGCATATTATGCTTGATGTAATATCAATTTTTTGCGTCTTCTTGTGTCTTGTAATAATTTTGGTTACTGTTGGGATGGGCACTTCTCACTTCTTCTGCTTACCGGAGATCTTATCCTCATTCGTATCCATGTCATTGAAAATTTTGGATATAATTTTGATTCATGGTATTCATTATGATTTTAACAGTTATATTAATCTATACGATTTTAGTAACTTTTTAATGGTTGTGTCAGATAATTCTCTACCTATATTATTAGATGGTTAAAAGACATTTTATGACGTAGTCATGTTTATCATAAATTATTTATAATGTAATTTTTTTTCATTTTGACAATAGACTATGATCAATAGTTTCACTAAGGCTTAAATTTTTACATAGTTAAAAAAGGTTATGAGCCATAAATATTCATGCTACTTTTTATTTAATATTTACATGTAAAAAAAGTGATGTTCTAATGTATATGTCACTATATTTTGAATCATAATAATACATAACTCATTTAATATGTAGGAAGAAACTATGCTTCAAATATGAGTAATTGATATTCTACTTTATGTAGGATTCTAAATATTGGTATCCTTTTCAAGAACACAAATTATTCACATTAGAGCCACCAATTTAAATGTATGAGAATTTTTTTTTAAATTGTAATTTATATTAGATTTTTTTATAACTAGTACATATATCTTATATACATCTATCTGAAATATACCAGTAGATAACAACCTTGAGGTTTTTATTTTGGATTTTTCATATCCATATTAATAATAACTTGACTATCATTTTGTCCAATTTCACTCTGACTATTTACACTGTAACCTATTTAGTTATACCAATGTGTTATACTTAAAAAAATAATTTGAAGATAAAGGGATCCTAACTCTATTATATACGCAAAATATTGTGATTTTTAGATAAACTTATTTAAGAAATAAAGAAAATAATTATATGGTTATCAAATAAACATCAATTTTAAACTTGAAATTAACTTGAGATAATCAACTAAATATAAAATTGAAGATCAAACATAAATATATTAAACACAAAAAATTGAATAATTTAAAAACACAAAAAATATAAAAGGAATAAAATTAATTAAAAAATAAATAATAGATTCTAAAAATTACGCCCAAGAGAAAGGTTTTTGAAATAGGATTTTAGTTGATTTTATTTGTTGAATATAATCCCACCCAAATTAGAAGATCGAAAGTATCCATTGCACATTTTTGTTAATAAAATTTACTGACTTATCTAAATTTGAATTTCTCACTTTTTTTTTGGTAGGAAGTTCCTTCTTAATGAAAGCAGTTGTTATAGGCATGTGGCCTCTCTCTATCTCCATTTCCATGCTCACCTCAACATTTGGCCTTATCTTATTTACTGAGTTATCACATTTTTTTTAATGGTCGTCTCTTAACACATACATACATACATACATATATATATATATATATATATATATATATATATATATATATATATATATATATATATATATATATATCTGTGTGTATATATATATATATGTGTATATATATATATGTATATATATGTATACATACATACATACATATATACATATATATATATATACATATATATATATATATATATATATATATATATATATATATATGTATAGATACATACATACATATATGTATGTATGTATCTATACATGTGTGTGTGTGTGTGTGTGTGTGTATGTACGTACATGTGTGTGTGTGTGTGTGTGTGTGTGTGTGTGTGTGTGTGTGTGTGTGTGTGTGTGATTTACTACCTCGAAGGTTAAAAAAACATATATAAAGTAAATAATTAAGTATCTATATATTTATATACTCAAGAGAGTTACCTAAGTGATTCACCAATGCACATTTATTCAAGTTAAAAATATAACTTGTTAACATATCAAATCAACATACTTATGTTTTCCTTAACATTAATGGTTAAACAATACATATGCATGATTAAAAACCTTACTCAGATTTATCATAAGCACTGATGTCAAAATCTACACAATGTGATATAACTTAACAAGAGATTAATATCACACTAATAATATCAAAAAGATATTCTAAGATTGAAACAGAGATGATCTACATCTAACCATCTTAATATAACTCAAGTACATGTAATTGATTAAATTTAGAAACCATAATGTATCTTCTGCATCTTACCACAAGATTAACATTATAAGCTTTTACTTTCTTTCCATGTGTGATCCATTTTCAATACAGGGTTATCATATCATAATCAATAAGTCTAACTAGGTCAATATTAAAATAAAATAAAATTATAATTACATTTATGAATCATACTATATGAAATGATAAACAACTAAGTACGAACATATAACCAACATATAATAAATTATTACCAATTACTTCACTCTTTTTTGTGAGATCATCCAAGATTAGATAAAAAAGTAATTGAATTAGACAAACCCTCCCAACTAACCCTATGATCCCAACCATCAGTGACCCTTACCAGCGCATCCATCTATTAGATGTGGTTTATGTAACAATGTCAAAAAAAGATTTTGAGCAAGTGCAAATTTTGACGTATTGAAGATCTCAACACAATACAAAATGTAAAATGGGCAAATAACAATAATACCATTCCAAGATGAGACACAAATAACTAAACCCAACATTTTTATAAATCAAGGGTGGGGATATCCACTATAGATTACTCAAAGGATATAGTAATAGATTTAACAAATAAATCTATGTCCATAGCATTAAAAAAAAAAAAATTCAAAACCTTCCAAGTGTACATTCAACATATAAGCATATAGATTATAGATTCACCATTTAAGCCTAGTCTATGAATGGTTACAAAAAAAGTAAAGAAATTAAACAATCATAAATAAGGTATGAATCAAAACATATAACTCAACAAGTTATACACAACCAAGACAATGTCTATCAGGGTTCAACAATTAAACTAGATAATCATAATAAACTAGTGAACATATTCATTATAACCTCATCCATACAAACATTACCAAAGTAGTAGATAATGTTTCTAATAATCATTTGAACAATAATAAATTTTCTGTCAAGAATTGATCTATGGGATTCATGGGATCATCATGAGGTATCACGACCTCATATGATTCACAGTGTCTTAAAGTTTATTTAAAATGTTTTTAATTAAGCAATAAACATTTTTGTAAGTTCTATTTAAAGTTAAACCCCTATTATACAATAACATTTCTAGTGGGCTTCAACCAAAATCTTACTAATTCACAAAAAATAAAACATGTAGATATCTACATTAAAATCCTAATAGAAACATGCCATACAAGGTAACATGCAAAGAATTTACAAAAAAAATAGACACACACAAAGATATATATATATATATATATATATATATATATATATATATATATATATATATATATATATATATATATATATATATATATATATATATATATATATATATATATACATATATACATACATACATACATATACAGTTGTTAATGAAAGCAGTTGTTATAGGCATGTGGCCTCTCTCTATCTCCATTTCCATGCTCACCTCAACATTTGGCCTTATCTTATTTACTGAGTTATCACATTTTTTTTAATGGTCATCTCTTAACACTTAATATGCCAAGATAAATGCTTTTTAAAAGCACAACTGAGCTTGTTGTTCAAAACATTATTAATTTCATCCATGTCTATACTCTATATCACCAATAGGATAATGCAAATGGAAATGCAGGCTCAAAAAAAATAAAATGAAAGATGTTATGCTTCCAATAGTGATTATAAATGTATTAATATGAATAATGTTTTCCACTACATTGCGACTATAATTATACAAAGACAAATCTACAATTTATTTTTTAACTAAAGATTTGTTTATCCCTTACAATAATAATTTCCCCTTCTTCCTTAACTGATTATGCATGTCATTCATTTCCAAAATTTAATATTTCATGAGAAAAAAATTTCTTTTTAATCAAATAAAAATAAATTTTAACATATTAGAATGCATGCATCTAATTTTTAAGGTAAAATTAGTAATTTTAAAGTCATAATTTTTTGCCATCTAGAATCTGTCTTCATGTTGGATCTAAAGAAGATGTCCATGGTGAAAAAAATGTAGCTAAGATAGACAAGGAAGAATTGGGTATGTTTAGCTATAGGTATGTGTATGTTTGCCCAGAAAAATAGGGGTGAACCCATGTACCTAGTAGTTCTTGTTGGTGGATGGGATGATGAGGCAGGAAAATAAGTTCCTATTCTAGTCCTAGTGAGGAAGATTATTTATGAGTACCATGACCATATGCCCAGTAATCTACCACCATATATTCCATCGAGAAGAATATTAGAACATCATGTCGAGTTGGTTATAGCGGTGAGTCCTTTAACAAGGGCTCCATATCAATTTTATGAACCTAAGATGGTTAAATTGAAGAAGTAGTTGGAAGAGTTTCTCACTTTTAGTTAACTTCATCCTTTATGCTCCACTGATGGATCTCTAATATTGTTTTAGAGGAAGTGTGATGGATCACATAGGCTTCGCATGGATTATAGGTCCTTGAACAAGTTAACCATCAAGAATAGGTATCCTCTACCCCTCATTAACGATTATTTCAATCACCTTTCTAGGGAAAAAGTATTGACTAAGTTAGAATTGAGGTCAAGGTACTATCAAGTCCAAATTGCTCTAGGAGTTGATAATAAAATGGCTATTATTACTAGAATAAGATTTTATGATTTACTCATAATGCCATTTGGGTTATAAAATGTGTCTTGTACATTTTTTACACTCATGACTGATGTGTTTAGTTCCCTACTATAAAAGTTTGTTGTTTTTGATGTGGATGATATCTTTGTGTTTTAAAAGAATCAAGAAGGCCATAGGGCATATCTTGAAACATTATTTAAATTATTGAAGTAGTATAACAGACATACGAAGAAATAAAAGTGTTGATGTGCTCAAGAATAAGATTAATTCCTTGGACATGTGATTAAGAAATGAAAAATCAAACCTGACCCAAGGAAACTTGAAGTAGTCAAAGATTGGGGGATGCATAGAGATGTACATGATGTGCATCAGTTTTTTGGTTTTGAAAACTATTACATAAGGTTTTTTAAGATGGTACTCCAAGCTTGCATGTCCACTGATAGAATTGATGAAGAAGGATGTGAAGTGGTTGTTGTCTACAAAGTGTTAGGATGCATTTGATCTCTTCAAAGAGAAGTTGACTACATCACCTGTCTTATCCTTCATAGATTTTAGTAAGCCTTTTGACATGAATGTAGATGCAACTAATTTTTCCATTGTTGGGGTGTTGATCCATAATAAGCATCTAGTTTATTTTGAGTCTAGGAAACTCAATAACATAGAAAAGAGATATCCTTTCCACAAGACATAGATGACAGTTATGGTAGATTGTTTTAGGTGGTGGGGGCACTACTTGTAAGGAATACATTTCATCATCAAGACATACAATGTGTATAATTATTTCTTGCTAATTGAGTGTAAGTTGATCCTATATTTGGTAAAATGGCATGAATATCTAGTTGAGTTTGATATAGAGGAGACTATACATACTATAAAAATGGAAATTGTGGTTGCATATACACTTAGGAACTATCGTTGACAGTTATTATGACAACTTCAACTAGTCCAATGTTTATTAATGGGGAAAGTAAAGTCTTATTAATAGGAGAGTTGATGGAGAATATTTTGTAGGGCTTGGTCCTAGATCCTTACAATAATTAGAAGATGATACTAGATGAAGAAATTTATTTTATAAAATGATCCACCATGTCACACTAATGGCATTTACACAAATTTCATAATTTGGGATTGAAGATTCCTTTGCTTTCTCAATTTATCAATAAATCATTAAGATATTGAAAATGTGATCAGATATGTTGTCATATATCCATACAACATGAAATTCATAATAAAATATCTCTTATAATTCACCATTCATTGTTGCATCTATAAAGTCCACTAATCAATACTTTTCACATTTTGACAATAGCCAGCTCAATTAATCAGTAGATGCATTGCTATACATTTATCTCCATATCCATTGACTTAATAAAATAAATACAATAACTCTCTTGTCCGAAAACACAACACTTATTTTTTATTTTTATTTTTTATATTTAATTAAGGAATTGACACCACAATTCACAATTTCAGCTCATACCACAAATAGATTTCCCACTAAATATAATTCAACCATGAGTTAAATGAAACCAAAGAAACATGAGATCCTCTTCGCATCTCATAACTTCCACATTTATAGCCATAAATATAGCCTCAACTTTTTGCTCATTCTCCCTCCCTTCGATACATGGATTATAATTTCCATTTTCTTACTTCAAATAATTCTCCCTTTTTCATGGGAGCCTTTCTAGTGATTAATTTATAGAACCACCCCTTAGTTTAATTTGACAATCACAATTAATTAAGGAATAATGGTTCTCCATGTTTTAGATTTGTAGATATTTCTTTCTTTGTTCACATTTAATTCATGTAGGCTACATAGTCCATTATGTTTTATTACAATAATCTCACTTATTTAAGTCATACACAGTCCATAAAATATCTTATGACCCAATTTTAATTATGGATTCTAAAACTTCTATTTAGTGGTCACTTGTATATTTACATATTCCATAAAATATTTTTAGATCTCTAATTATGGATTTTTGAAATTTTGATTTATTGGTCACTTTTATATTTAATTTGTGTTGAGTATTATTAGTCACTATAATTTATCTTATGCATTATTATTTGATGATTATATTTTAATTTTTATATCATGTAACCTTTTTGTTCTTAGTTATTATTTTATAAAATATGTATCCACCATAGCTATCATTTTCACATTTATTGGAAGCATGATCATTGTTCACCATGATTGCCGATATCTGTTTCAAAATCAGACTATTATATTTATAAATTTTGTCTTATTCACTTTGTTATATCTTTTCCTTTTCATTTTATTTATCATGAAGCCTTTGGATTAACTTTTCCACATCTCATTACTTTTAATTTTCTCTTTATCATCTGATCATGTGAATAACTCTCCACACTTAAACACAATGTGTTTATTGTGTATTCATTCCTAAAAACTATAAGGTGACAAGTTATCACATGGCTAATTGCTATATAACTAGGTGCATAGAATATGATCTCCATCACCAATCCCACTATTGTGATATGTGTTTTCTATGAAAGTGCACTTTTGGATTTTCAACTCTTACTACATTGACTCAAATATCCACTTGATAGACTTAGAAAAAACTCTTACCAACTCATATCATTAATAGTATATATATATGAACTTATAAAACATATGTAACACATGTTCCTTACTTATAATTTAGAATCATAACAATACATGTATGATATAAGGAGATATAACCAAAAAAAATATAATAACTAAATGTTTATTTATCACAATTATAATCATATATCTCATTTTTTAATTATTTAATATAAATTAATCAAAGTATAAATGAAATAAAACATATACACATAGACATATATACACTTCATCATCAAGACATACAATGTGTAAGGAATACACTTCATCATCAAGACATACAGTGTGTATAATTATTTCTTGCTAATTAAGTGTAAGTTGATGCTAAATTTGGTAAATTGTCATGAATATCTAGTTGAGTTTGATATAGAGGAGACCGTACATACTATAAAAATGGAAATTGTGGTTGCATATACACTTAGGAACTATAGTTGACAGTTATTATGACAACTTCAACTAGTCCAATGTTTATTAATGGGGAAAGTAAAGTCTTATTAATAGAAGAGTTGATGGAGAATATTCAGTAGGGCTTGGTCCTAGATCCTTAAAATAATTAGGAGATGATACTATATGAAGAAATTTATTTTATAAAATGATCCACCATGTCACACTAATGGCATTTACACAAATTTCATAATTTGGGATTGAAGAT